>PVIR01004839.1:0-76028 GCA_004026965.1 Petromus typicus | reverse complement strand
TTTTTTTTCTCTGTATTTAATCCAATACCATGTAGCTTTTAAAGAAGTAAACTGCATCTCATGGAAACACAGCCTAATGAAGAACAGGGAGTCCCTGGCTGTGATGGGAAATGCTGTTTTGCTTGCCACTTCAACGTGTTCGCTTTAATAGTCTCACTTCAGGCAAAGCAGATACTATCATTATTCCATCTATCCTATACACGTGGAAAAAATACGGTGCCATCTCATGATGTGAAGTTCAAATCAGGTCTTGGGAATAACCTTGAGTCCTTATAAATACTATGTAAAATTCAGTTTTCTTAAGATATGACATGTACTTTTTTAAGCCTTAAACTCCATACTCTTTTTTACTTAGAAATGTTAGTTTATGTTTCTAAAGCATCAGCTTCTGTCTTTAAATAGCTTGGCTTTCTTACTTTTCTTTCTTTTACTCAGTACGTTCCCAGAGTGAGTGATAAATAAAGCTGGAGGGTTGAATATGGATTCCTTTCCCTCTTGCTTCCCTGGTCTACCTCAGGGTATTTTGAGACCAAGGCAAACCACAGTATGTTAGCACACCAGTCAATATCTCATGTAAAGTTTGGACTGAGAATATTTGCAACCTGTCATTCTTCTACTCTTTAAGTTCTCATTCTAAACCTAAGTACAGATCTGGGATGGGGAAACACTGAACAAGAATTTAAATGATTAGTACTATATTTTTTACTAACATTTTAAATATATAATCCCCTGCCATTGCTAATTACTTGTTAATCAAGTGATTAGAATTCTTGACCTAGTTTTCAAGATAGAAGGCTCATGAAAAAGAAAAAAATCATTCACAAATTCAGAGATCCTTCTTCATCTCCACTCCTTTTCATGAGGATTCTGCTTAATGTAAAGGTATTTGGGTTTAGCAAGAGATCTGATTCCCATTTATGAGGCACCAAGAAGAAACTCATTGTTTGACCAGAGAACTGAAAACTTAAACACACTTGGGTCTATTGAGTATAATAATTTGGTCTTCAGTAAAAGAACATTCTAGTTTTGTACACAGAAATGTAAATTAACTACACTGTGCTTTAGAATCTAGCAAGTTAACAGATCAAGATAGGCATTTTGGAAGTGATAAATTGGCTGGGAATAATTATTGTATGGTTTCAGTGGGTCAGAGAATATGAGTGTTCAATTCAAGGGAAACCACAGGAATAAAGGTTTGGCTAGGTGAAAAGTCATGTCTATTTTTGGTGGATAGATTCCAGATGTGTGGAGGATTGTAGTAGGAGGAAATGAAAACAGAATAAAATTGAGTTCAAATTATAAAAGACCAGGGACAGTTATTATTGTTTGGGATCAGCTCTATGGCTGAGTAGGTCCACCAGAAGTCTTCCGGTAGATAGGTGGCACAATCTACTCTGTGTTCTAGGAAGGTAATCATGAACAACAAAGCAAAGATGGAGGAGGATGAGGCTAGAAGTTCAGACAGGAGCTCTTGCAGACATCTAGCTGTTAGTTTGATTGCCCACAATAGCAGGAAACTGGGAGTCCCTATGAACCTGGGACCAAATTGGAAACTGATTTAATGTGCAATCTAAGGATGAGAGAGCCTTAAAGAAAAGCACTATAAACTACAGGGTTTTCAAATGGTCTAGAAAACAAGAAATAGTTTTATTTTGAATATGCTAGATTTTAGATGCTGTCACTGGCAGTTGAATATGTGTACATGAGACCAAAAAAAAAAATGAGAACTGAAAGTGGAGAAAGGGAGTTTACAAGCAAGAAGTCATGGCTGGAACCAAGAAGTCAGATGATACAACCAGCAGAAAGAATATAAAGAATGAAGGTAATTGAAAAACAATTAGAAACATAAATATTCTCAAAAGCATGGTCTGAGGATGCAGAGCTTGAGAAGAAAGAAGGAAGGACTGACTAGAAGCAGAAGAAGCAAACCTCCCTAGTGTCACACCCAGAGGATGTTTTAAAGATGAAGGTGAATGACTGTTAGTAGTAACACATCTACCCATGGAAGTTAGCAGCCTAATGGGCCAGGCTCCTGTGTTCAGGCTATTCACATGAGCTTTTAAAAGAGGATTCCTGGGAATGCTTCATTTCCTTTTTGATTGTGCTTTTCCACAGCCCTGGCCTCCCCTCATCTCAATTCATCCAAACTAGGAGTGACCCAGAAGTCTTAATTCCTCACTGTCCTCTACTGACTACACTCTTGTTCTTTTTTTCTACATTTCTGTAATTAATCTCATCATTTTTTCACGTGTGTCTGATTTCTCCAAATGAATTTTACAAGCTATATTTCAAATTTAAAATCTAGCAAAATATTTTGCTTACAGAAGGTGCTTAGTATTTTATTTTATAAATGCTCTTATGTGCAATTAGTAACACATAATGGGAAAAGCCTATGTATATAGGGAGTAGGGGGTTTTGAGGTGGGTAGGGGAATGGAAAAACTGAGAATTAAGTCGTCATATCATACACTGGTACAAATTCTCAAGGCTGAAAGTGACTATGATGTGTATATATAATGTACCAATAATGTTTTGAAGAAAGAAAACCTTATCTGCTCAGGCCCCTCAATATTCTTTAAAGACTACTCTTCATGAATAATCTGAAAATGGAAAGTGTTGTATCTGTAAACATATTTACAAAAGTACTTTCAAAACATTTTGAAGGACCAGTATTTTACTAGTGGAGTGATTATGTGAATTCTGTAAATATTCTATTCAGTGGGATCATACTACAAAACAAAACCAAGTAACTATATAGAATTTTTACCAAAGAAAATATAAACATTATTTTAAAGAATAATCAGGGCACAAAACTATTTTTGTATTATAGTTTCAAATGTATTAAATGGGCATATGCAAAATACTAGGACATAACATAGTAAAATTGTAAGATTTCAGACAAAGACATAGGGTTGAAATTGGTTTATCTTCTCTCTGCTATATTATTGTTACAACTCATTTTACATGAAAGTACTGTTCAGCTTCTTATGAAGGACCTAATATTGTACAGTGAGCTTCAGAGTTTTCTTGAGCCATTAGAGCTTTTTATTAATGACCTATGGACTTGGGATCAATAGCTCTGCATTCTAGTAAGGATATTCCCCTTTTTTCCCAGGGTCCTACCTTAAGTTTGCATTGTTAATTCAAATGGATCAAACTGATTAGATTAAGGCAACTCTTAAAGAGCAGGCTCTCTGCACAAATGTAAGAGGTGTGTTCGAGTCATGGTGGGCTATGGGAAGCCATTAGTCGCCCACGGTCGTGATGATGGCTGTTTCATGGATCAATACCAGCAATTTCTTTTAGCTCATAATTTTGAATGAGAAGACCATCTTGACCATTTTAACTGCTGGGAGTTCAAAAGTTTAGAGAAAGAAAGACACGTTAAGAGGGTAGAAATCCAAGAAAAAGAGAAAAAGCAAAAAGAGATTGAGATGTGAAGGAGAAGTGAAAAGACCAAAACAGAAAAGTTCTAAAGTGTGAGTGTACCCACCACTGATGTTCTGATGTTCTTTCTTCACCCTTTTATCTCTCTCCTGCTGCTCACTGAGTCTTTCCAACAGAAGCACTGCTCAAAAGCCAGGACTATTTTTGATCTTTCCTCTAATCAATATTCTGAGGTGGTCTTGGCAAGAAAGAGACCTGTCTGGATTCACAGAATATACTCCACCAGAATGGAGGTGTAACATCAGAGGCTAAGTACAAAATAAGCCAAGTAAGGGGCAAACAGAACACAGTGGTAGGAAGGGAGAGTGCGAAGGTGGGCTCAAGGGAACCTGTGGGATGCTGTGGCTAGCGTTCACCCCACTGAGATCTCCAGCCCCAGTTTGGAAAGGCTGGTACAGAGGAATGGGCCCTTAAACATGGCTGCCTGAACCTGCCTGGGAAATCTGGCTCTGATGAACCAGGTTCCACCTGTATACAGATTGCCCTGCTGAGGCCAGGAGGTGCAGTACAGCCCCTCCTGAACAACCTGGGACAGGTCAGACTTCCAGGCTTTCCTAGTGTATCAGAGAAGAAGGCAACTGTGCCTATGGACATTATCTAGGCGAGGCAAGTGCTCCAGCATGGGTACTCGTGTGCATTTTGCCTGCTCACCTGTTCCAAGCAAACTCAAAAGGCAGGGCAGTGAAATGGAGAGATATTGAAGTGAAGTAGTACTTCTTTTTTATGACAGCAAATCAAACAACTATTCGATTGACTCAGGTTTTAATACTGTCCCTGAAACAAATTCAATAGAGATTTTTGAAAGTGACACATAATAAGATAGGATTAACTATGTAGATATCACATGTCATGTAACAGGAGAGTAGAAATCTTTAAAAGTGAAGCTTTCTTATATGCCTGAGTGGTCACCGTTCCTAGTCTTTCTTAAGGATGCTGTTATTCAAATTATGGTTTCATTCCTCTGGTTCCCAAGGGAAAAGCAGCGTCCTGGACTAGGCTATGACTCCTTTCTCAGCCTGGAAGTCTTCTCCATATGTATTTTTTTTGTAATCTACCTCAAAAGGTAAATAGCACTTCTCCCAAACTGTTTGTCTGTAGTTAATTTTTTCTTGATTTTTATTTTCTATTAGTATATTTTTCTAGTACGTAACAATCACATTCTTCATGGGGTGTGGTTCATGTACCTAACATATCTTACTTCCTTTTTAAAAGATTTCATTTTTTCATTACACTAAGAGAAGGGACAGGGTTTTGCTTTCCCAGAATCATTGAGCATTGACCTGAATTCTCTTGAGTAAATGATCTGTTTTTATTAGTTAACAAAAAAGAAATACAAATTTTTCTTTTCTAATATGGGTACAGATTTTTTTCCCTGGGCTTTATAGGGGAAAAGCAGGCCTTTAAATAAATACATTGGATCATTCTTAAAGAAAAGAAGGAAGTGGCTGTTTCTGGGGGTCAAAAGAAGATTGAAGGACATGGAGGATGCCGCAGCCCACCGAGGACACTGTCAGGACAGAGATGGACACTGGACAGGGACTCGAGGCCAAATCTTCACCTCGCTTCTGTAGCCGCATTTCCCTCCTGCAGCCCCCTCTCCTGAAAAGAGCAGCCCTCCAGGAGATGCCTCTGTCAGACGAGCTTTGACCGCTTGCACAAGCTCCACCACGCTGTTTCCAGTAAAAGCTACAACTTGTAAGGTGTACCCTTCATGGCACATCAGAAGGAGGATATTCTTGCTAATCTTCAGACCCGAGACATCTGGAATCTACTTGAGAGAAGAGGGGAGAGAAAGAAGGGAAGGAGGGGAGAGAAAAACAGAGGAGGGAGAGAAGGAGAAGGGAAACTATCCAACACTCGATTTTGTTGAGCAAAAGAACAAAACAGCCACGCTGGAGGCAACTAGAACCCTATAGTTTTTTTATTGAATACACTGCATTACTTTAAGTGATATTCTGAAAGGAATTTATCTCATGTTCCCGTCTAGTGACAGCAGAGAGAAAAATTACTCCATTGAATTAGGGGGAAAAAAATGAATCCTTGGTCCTATTTAAGTGCACAACAGGAAATTTAATCACGCTCTGTACATTTACAAATATCTCTGCAACAGCTTCATCTCATATTTGAGTGTAGTTTTATAATTCAAAACCTTCTGAGATTTTCTCTGATCCTCCCTTTAAAAAAAAAGCCTCCTGATGCCTCACTCACAGATTAATGCCACCTCTTTACTTTCAGTTTAGGATGAGAAGTTTACAAGTCTTTACTAAGTCTTTTAAATTCATTATATTTCAAGCTTGAGGACTTTTATTGAGAATATCTCCCTATCTATTTTACAAACATTTATTTATAGATAGGGTGCCCATATATCTGTTTTCCTGAAATAATTAATAAACAAACAATCTTGGTTTATATGTATTTTGATAATGAAATCACTCCCTTTTGAAACCAAGAATTGTAGTTTGAACTGAAATTACACAGTAACTGTTAGATATGCATGAAAAGGAGAAAAATATTCTGAGATTATTTTAATATTTAAAAATATTAGATTCATACACCTCTCATAATGTTTTCATATCTAGTTGAGTATCAAATCAGCCTCTTGATTAAAAATAACTTTTCCCCATCATCTCACTTGACTCAAGCATGTTAAAACATTTCTATATCCCATCAGTGGATTGAGAATCTAGTTAAACACTGACAGGAACTGTTTGATTAAGAAAGTTTATTTGATTGTGTTTCTTCTTCCAAATACCAGTAAATTGGGCAAAAAGTTATCAAATTACAGCTGTTTGGACCATGTACCATTCTATTCACTTTACATTATGCTGTTTCTTAGTGTTTAAATTATGTCACAGAAATATCTGTGGGATTGGATGTTAATAGAATTTTAAATTGAGGATTTCAGAAAGGAAATTATGATAAACAAGTAAGCAGAAAGCCACATATCCTTCATGCTGAATCAATTCATTACTCAAGTAATTTTTTTGCTAAGAAATTGATCTTCTTTTAGAGTTAAGTGAAAACATAATTTGAAAATCAGAGATGACAGTTTTATTTACAAGACCTGTAAGCTTTTTATTGGCCAGTGTCTTATTGCAGTCATTGAAGTCTGAAGTCGCTTCTTTTTGTATTTCAGATTCTGCAGGCAGGATTGATAAAATTTTGGTTAAGTATTTGTCAAGGAGACAGTATATATTAGATTTAGTCTTTGCAGCTACTCAAGAAAAATGGATATCAGCCTTAAAGTCTGTGGTAAAAATGTTAGAAACTCTTAGGAAGAGAAGCATTAATGTTACCTGATGATATTCCTTTACAAAGAAATCAAGAATATTGCTGTAATATTCCTATTTTCTGCTAATAATCTCTGAGTAGTCATTATTATTTTATGTAGTATATAACCAATGGAATTTTAAGTTATAAAAATTCAGACTAAAAGTTTTGTAATGATAAAATGTGTTCCTCTTCCCTTTGAGCATGTCTCTATTTATCTTTAAATATGAATTACTAAACTTCTTATAGAAAGTTAAAGATCAAATGAGATGGTGTGCATAAGAGAGTGTGTCTGTGGGTATAGTACCCACTATATTGTCACAGGCACTATGTAAGTCATGTCTATTGTCATTACAGTATTTCATATTAAGCTGCTGTGATTCAACTTTGATGTTATGTACACTGTGAACAACTAAATGGCACTTTTTCCTTCAACAAATTGGCAGATATTGGAGTAGTTTTATGGAATTTTAAAGCATAACCCAAAGAGTTTTCTCATCCGTAAAGTTCAGCTGACAAACTCCAAGAATCTGGAAAACCTTTTTCTTTTTATGATGAGTCACTGAGTAGCCTTTCTGAAATCATTACCGATACAATCTTTTCTCAAACTTATAAGTACAAAAGCCAAAGAAATCAATGTACTGCACTATGTGAACTTTATGAATAGTTGTGACTTGTTTTAGTGGCAGCCTTTCCATTTTCTTAGACACTCAGCAGCAAATTCTAGGATGACTGAGTGGCAGTGTTTCTTCAGTGAAGCAGCCAGTGCAAGTTTAATAAATGCTCGTGAATTAATTAAATGAGTGGAAAATTTTTCCATCGCAATATCTCAGGTGACTCACTACATGAAAGATAAAAGCCACAGATTCTGTGCATTCCTGAGAACATTGTAGCCTGTTTTAGATTTCTGAGTACTGTAGTACGTGAGACTTGAGGCTCAGTTTCTTTTCTGAGAAGATCTGCATCAGAGGTCATGAGAATGGTTGTTAGTCCGGAGTGTCCTAAATAATTGCCTTGTGTAAACATCACACTAAACTCAGAAAAAAAGAAATCAATGGCATCCCTTAGCAGATGTTTTCCATGAAATGTTTAGGTCACTGTTTGAAAGAGAAAGATCCAGCTGTTGAATTTGTTTAGTTCAAAGAATAGAAATGATGAAGTCCCAGGTGCTTTTTTTTAAATGAAGAAATTGATGTGAAGGCACCATACCTAGGGGTGTGACCTTGAAAACAAATGGAGCCAAATTTAACGCAGGCTTCCTGCTTCCAGTCTGGGAATAGTGGAGCCTTCGTTTCGTATTGTTCTTCCTTGAGCACAGTCCATCCATGTGGTTCAGGTCGGGAGACTCGGCGGCAGCGAAGCCCTCGATGATTAGCAGTTGGATAATTCTGTTCTGATCAGCAACTGATAGATTGTTCTTTGAGAACAGGGAGAGAAAAGGTTAGCCCCATTTTATTTGAAACATTTGCATTAGTTCATCAAATAGTCTTTTAAGGAGACTCTTAAAAGCTTAGCTTTGGAATATCTTGAAAATATAGGAAAATCTCCCTTCAAGTATGATCTCTTAACTTACAAGATCTATTGAACACTAAGCCTTTTTTACTCTTCTTAGCAATAAGATACATATCAAAGTGAATTCAAAGAGATGTTAAGAGCTTAAAGAAACCTAAAATAGCTGAAAGCCATTCCTTTATTGTTTAATAAACCTCTCATCCAGGATAAATCCCATTCTTCCTCGTATTTAATAGCAAATTATATTTGGCATTGATTTCTTTATACTTACCTACAGCATAACACACAGAGAAAATGCCATAAAAGTGATCTATATGCTCAGCAAGCCATTGCTAATCCCAGGTGAAATGTAGCTGTCAACCACCTACAGAAGCATAATAAGACACAAAGGCATAAAAAATAGTTTAATGTTGAATGCCAACAACTGAACAATACTTTAATCAGAATTTTGAGAAAAACAAAGTATTCCAAAGCCTATTTTTTTTCTGGAAAATAAGTTCAAATATGTGAATGCAACTTGGTATGTGGCTCTTGAGTTGAAAAATAAAAACAACTACCCATATGTGAGGAATTTAGACAACAGGAAGATGTTGCTGCTGCTGGTAATGATGGCAGTGATGTTAAATGGAATAATCAGTAATATTTATTGAGTCTCAGCTTAGGCACGTTAGCAACTTTCTACACTTGGCAATTTACATATACCCTCTGGCCTTTCAACAACTCTGTAAAGAAATGCCATGGCATCCATTTAACAGGTACACAAACCATATACTAGTTAAAAAAACACTTGTTGACTATATACTCAACTCCTACATATTCAAACATTAATGTATACCAAAGGTTTGTGACAAACACAGTTCTTCTGATTCCTGAAATTATGCATGACTATTCTGCTATACTATTTATTTTTTGTGCTTGTGTATTCCACAGCTCATAGAACACAGTAGGTATCCAAATCATATGTTTTTTTCTTGTATCTTTAAAGTTCAGAATCTGTTACATCCATAGCTCAACAAAATCAGCTCATAACCACTTAAAATTGATGTTTTTAAACATAAAGCAATGCTGTTGGGGAAAAATAAAAGATTTAAAATAAGCTGATCATATCAAGAAATCTGTGATCAGTTCTTAGTACCCCTTTTTTACAGAAGCATTGACAAAGCCTCTCCACAGAAGGTTGATCAAAATTGTGCAACACCTAGAGGGTGTGTTATCAGAGAAACAACTGATAAACATTTGAGGAAGAATCAGAACTTGGGACCTGTTTAAAACAGCTTCACTGACACATTACATGGGTAGTCCTTGGGAGGAATTCTTTGTAATTCCAGAAAGTCAGAACGAAGGTCAACAGAGGAAAGTTGGATGGAAGAGTCTACCTAAGAGGGGGAGATTTATGAGAGGCAAAGTGCTCACACAACTGTGGTATTGTGGGATGCACCACTTAGAGAGGCATGCATTTGTTCATTCATTTAATCATTTGTCCAGGAAATGTGTATTGAAGTCTTATAGAATACATATGGCCTAGAAAGGCATCCATACTGCTGAAGAGCGATCAGAAAGATAAGGAAGGAAATTCCAAGAAGGTTTGACTAATAACTGCCAAGGTCTATGCTGAAGAGAATTGAAAGAAAGGATAAAGGCCTGATGACATACATTGAAGGAAGAACAGTGGCTCTTTTAGCTCAATGCCTCTGAGCAGAGTCAGGAGAAGCAAAATTGAATAGATGCAATGCTAAACAGTTTGTATTAGCCTCCAGAGGCATCAGGAGCATCTTCTCATCATTTTACCTAGGAAACTGGAAATTCTCAGTGTGGTTCTTTGCATCTTGTAAAACATTCTGTCACTTTGATTTCTCCCAGAAGTGAAATCAAGCCATTCTCATAATGTCTATCAACAAGAATGTGCAAGGAATTAGGCCCGTATCATGGTATCTACTGTATTACGTGCTCAGCTGGAGACTCCTGTCTTACTTCGCAAATCCAGTTCTCTGGGAACTGAAAGCTATACATATATGTATTTATAGAAGTGTCAAATATGCAGAATCATCGCCCAAGTGCTAAGGAATATATTATATAAAGGAATTTTTTATTCCATGTATAAGCTTTACTCTCAAAGTTATTTTCAAGTTGAGAAGAAAGAAGACCAAGCTTTTCCAACTATATTAAACACTGTCACTACTCAATACAATATCTAGGCTTTTAAGTCCCAAAGACTTAATTTCAAATAATATGTAAGTTGCCCTGTCAATTATATTTACTAGATAAAAACAATAGCATTATTATTGGACCAACTCTCATAAACATTCATAGGTTTTACATAGGTAGACATGGCTTACATCTGTGTGGGGAAGAGTTGGACCATGGTTAAGTACCTGACATTGGAGCCGGATGACTTAGCCTTGCTACTTAGTGTTCACATGATCTTGAGAAAATTACCATGTTTTTTCTTTCTTTGTACAATATGGATACAAATAACAGCTACCTAGAATTGTAATGAAGATTATTAAGTTAGCTAATATAGGGCATAGAACTAGATTAGTATAATTTGTAGTGTAATAGTAAGTCTGATGTAGAGCCTTGGTTAATCACTCTGGATGGGTTTTTAACAATACACATGGCCAGCTTCCTCCAGGAGCGTGGGATCAATGATTCTGAAATGCAGTGAGGATTAGTGTATTTTGAAACATAATCTAGGAAATTATGGATACACAATACAGTTTGAAAGTCATTCGATCATTTTGGATTTTTACATCCTTGCAAATGGTCCAGTATCAAATTTAGTTGGCTGTTTAAGATGTAAAATGTAAAGAAAACATTAAGGGTTTTCTATGTGTTAGTACATAGTCCTGCTATTCCCCAACAGATCCTGGACTGGCCTGTTGTTAAGTTTTTGGATGAAATCTGCACTCTGTCAATGTCCCTGCACACCCAAAGAGTGATGTCACAGTGTCTTGGCTATCAGTGTGCCAGCAGGGAGGCACAAGCCAGCCTCAGGCTTTCAGAATAATGAAAATTCAGGGTGGTTTTCAAAAACTGAAGGACTGTCACAATTAGTTTGTCCTGCATACAAGATTCTGTGGCTGGGGTTGGAGCTCAGTGTGAGGGCCCAGGTCAGTCTGCATTACTGGAAAAAAAAAATCTCTCAAATAAGGGTCATTGACAGGGACAGAATTCCATTGTTTGAGAAATTTTGTACCCTAATAACAAAATGAGCTTGCTTCATTTTTAGTAGCTTCTATTAAAAACCAAGGTGCAGAATAATATCTTAAATACATACAGCAGTTACTTCTAGTTATGTATTCTACTTCTCTTGGCATATGACATGTATTTTTTTAAACCTGTTGAGCAAGCCTATAATCAATAATTGCTTTTGTAACATTGTAGGTTTTCTTTAATAAAAATTTGTTTTCAGTTTTTTAAAATTCCCATCAGTGCCTGCTTTGTCAGTACTTTATTGCTATGACTCAGAATTCTGCTAAAGCCTAAACCAAAACAGCTATTTTCTCTAACTCAGAAAAAAATAGGAATGATAAAAGCAATGAGATTACGTGATATTTGTGACTTATTTTATCACCACTGCATTGCATCAGCCTGAGAAGTGATAGATACTGTCTGTCTCTAGGCTTGAACAAATAGCAGATATAAATTTTACAAAAGACATTAGCAAATAAACTACCCCCTCAAATAGAGTTAACCTGGTCTCTGCCATAGAAGCTGAACTTCTACATAATGTGCAACCAAAAGTTTAGGAGAATCACCATTTCATATTCTCTACTCAAGCACAATAAAATGTGCTCAATCACAGAAGCTGTTCTAAATATCCAAAACAATATGACTACCTTAGTAGAAAAATTAATACACAGCACCAGGCAGTTTGGCTCAACTATTACTGAACATTAAGATGATAGTACTCAAATACTAATATTAGACCCAAGACTTTATATCTTCAAAGATGGCACAGAGACACACAGATCGCAGTGTCAATTCCTGATTCCTCAGTTACATGCATGGAAAATATTTTCATTTTTCAGGTGTAGCTTCAATACCACTCACTTTGAGAAGCATTCTCCTGACTTTCTGTTTCAAGTTCTACTTCTCACACTTAACTGATCATGTGACTCTCTACAGCCAATAAAACAAGAGAGCCTAAAACAGGAGAATGTTTTCTTTGTCCTTCTATTTCCAGCTCTTAGCATGGTTCCAGGCATGTGTTTTTCTTTGTTAGTGTCTTATTTTTGCCTCATATTTGCATTTTTGCATTGAAGCCCATTGCTTAAGGTTACATTTTAGAGTTAAAACAATATATTAATATATTACAATGTAACCTACATATCTTGTGTGTACAGATGAAACTATTTGTAGCAGAGAATCTCACTGACGCTTTAAAAAAGTCACCCCAAAATCCAACAAATGGTAGACAGAGTCTATTTCCATCACTGGCCTTTCAGAAGTATGTATCTCTTTCTGAGTATGTTATCTTCCTTCTTCCTAAGGATCTGTATGTTTGGATTTTTGCTGAAATATTTCTAAAGTATTCGCTGTGATTTCTAGATTTTTCTAGAAATTCAGATGTGAAAACCTGAAAAAACAAATGCATGTATTCTTGCAGTATGTACTATAATTGCACTTAAGTACCCAGGTGATGGCTTATTCTGAGGTACAATCAGAAATCAGTAGGTGCACGGTGAGTAAATTTTTAATTTCATCTATTAATTAGTGGCCCGAGACTCACCAGTCAATAGCTTGAGATTACAAGTAAACTTGCAGGACTACCTGTTCAGCCCAGTGCACTTGTATAAAAAAATTTGGAAGGCATGAAGCACAGAGTTCTAACAAAATCTGGACCCCTGTGTCATGTTCTGATTGTTCAAGTATATTCTCTCTAATATTCTTTTTTTTTTTTTTTTTTAGGTTTTTTTGAGACAGGGTCTTGCTTTGTGGTTCAGGCTGGCCCTGAGCTCAGCCTCAAACTCACATCACAGCAGTCCTCTTGCCTCTGCCTCCCAAGTGCTGGGATTACAGGCATGAGCCACCACGTCCGGCACTGTGGTATGTGGTACTGGTTGCTGCTGAGCGTGGGTCTCCACGCCCAGTACTGTATGTGGTTACCGGGGATCGAACCCAGGTCCTTGCACTCGCAAGACAGGCACCGGAACCACTGAGCTAACTCCCTGGCCCTCTCTCTAATATTCTTGAGCCAGTATTCTAGTCTTTTGTCTTCTAAATTTACTTTGTTATATTTGACTTTGAGCTTTTGTTCCAATTGAATGAACTCACTGAGAGGTATGAGAAGGGTATGTGGAAATACATGGGCCCAAAGAGTCTTTTGCCAAATTTAAAAAGGAAGCATGCATTTCCCCTAAAGAACTAAATAGGACACATTAACTTAGCGAGCTCTCTCTTCTCTTCATGTTAATCAGTACTGGCACATTGATTTCAGAATCATTTTTATTTGGCCCTCATGATTATTTCTTTATTAACAGCATCGATCACAGTGTCAATCTTGTGATCACAGGCAGCCTCGCAGTACACAATAGCAACAATCAATGGAAGTCATGGCAGTATTGATCCAGCTAGTTATATTTATCGGAGAACCTTTCTTCTAAATTTATGATCATTTGTATGAAATATCAGCCTGGGTAATTCTGTAAAACTACAAGCTGATATCAACAGATGCTCTATTTTTTATTAAGCAGTTGAATATTAATGAACATTTAAATGGTTATGTATGTCTTGGAAAATTCAGTGTATGCTGAGTACCAGTACATATAAATGCCATTTTAAACAATAAAAATAAAAAAGAAATTTTAATTAGTTGCTGCCCTTGAATTAAGACCTACAATAATTTTAAAGAAGAAAAACGAATTTCAGAAATGGAAACTAGTTTTGTTCTAAAAATTCATGACTCAGCTAAAGTTTTATTAGGCTTAGAAAAGAAAATATGAAAACTTGAATTTTCATAATGAATAAATAGAATCTTTATACAAAACACATTTATCAGCAACTGAATTCTCTGTTCACATGCAACATTCCAATTACCAGGAATAAAGCGCATTCATTAAACTCTTTGAATGTATCTAAGCCATTTCCAATGGAGAAAACACATTGCTTTGTGGAGGTACCAAAATATATTCAAATAGTGTTGCTTTACGTAAGTTAGTTTTGTCTGCATATTCAAGTGTCCTTCTATCCTTGAACTTCAAGGAACATTGAGTTTAGTCCAGTCGTAAGTGTGAATGGATCGTGGCTCACAGACAGGGGTTATTGGTCAGTATAACATTGGTATTTTCACTGATTATGATTAATTTTTTCACCATGTGTACTATCTCAAGTTTTAGGTACCCACGAGGTTGTTTTTCCAGTGGAAATTCAGGCTTTCTATAGAGAATCAAAGATTTTTCTGTCATGTTTTTCCAAGTAACATTTGTATACTCAACTATGAACTCTTTTCTACATAGGCTGTCTATAGTACCTTAAACTGGCTTGGGGCCATTGTAATTAATTATCTTGGTTGTATTCCCAGATTTATTTCATGATACAACCCAGGGATAAATGTTCTCATTCCAAAAAGCTTTGGGGTATTCCCCCCTTTTTGTTCCTTGATATATTGTTACCTTGTGCCAAAGGCTACAAAAAACTAGGGTAAAACTCAGATAAATTCCTTCCCCCAGGGCCTATTAGAGAAACTAGTTCTGTGAGATGACTGCCACTCTGATTTCGTGAAGACTTCAAATAAATATTCCAGGAGGTTTATGTTGGACAAGAGAGTGACTTTAAAGATCATGTGGCCCATTTTTACTGGTCTTTGCTTGTTTAGAAGTTTTTCAAGCAGATATTTTAACTTAGGTTTACTTTTTAAGTTACATCTCAACTTTAATATTCAATAGCCTTTTCTTTTTACTAACGGGAGTTCAGAATGATCCCAATTGATTCCAATATCTAGCAAGTATATATCCAAAGGCAATTATAGGAGATTAAGCCAAATTAAATTGATAAGAGCATTCCTAGGAAGAAAATGGTTATATATTTGCCTCAGTACAATCTGATGTCAGGAGGGCAGGAACTTTGATTAATATATTGCTTAATTAGAAGTTGTCATGCTTTGGAATTTAACAGCAATAATAAAGGATTAGCCTTAGTACTGTGATGATGAGCACCATGGTAACAAACTAAGCACGTTATATATAATATATATGTAATATATTACATATATAAAATATATTATATATATTTTATATATTATATAATCATTTAAATAGATGTAGAAAGATTAATTGAGTAAATCCAATATTCATTCTTGAAGTTAAAATGAAAAAAGTAATATCAGAAGGGAAGTTCTTCAGTGTCATAGAGGGTATATATGAAAATCCCAAAATTAATATCATAAGTAATGGAGAAAGTATAAATGCTCTTCACACTAAGATTGAGAATAATGAAAGAATGTTTGATCTTATACTACTTTTATTTGACCTTATACTGAAGCTTCTAGCCAGTGTAATGAAATAAGAAAAAAGACCTCTAGATTAAAAAGGCAGAAATAAAATTATTCCTAGACAACCTGACTGTGTATATTGAAAGGTTGAGAAAGTTTACTAAAGCAAAATTATTAAAGATAGTGAGTATAACACATTTTAAAAAATATAAGATCAATATATAAAATATAATTATGTGTTAGCAGTAAATGCAAATTGATGCTAGAAAAATAATACTGTACAATATCATCAAAATAAATATTTAGAATTAAACCTGGCAAAAGGTTGGCAAGTTCTGTACATTGAAACCTATGAAACTTTCCTAAGAGAAATTAAACAGCCTAAATAAATGATGATATTAACCCTTCATGGGTCAGGAACCTCAATATTTTTAAGGCATAAGCTCTTTTCAAATTAATCTAAGATGCTATACAATTTCAGTCAAAATCTCATCAGCTTTCTTTTTGGTAGTAATGGTCAAGCTTTTACTAAAACTCATAAAGAATTCATAAGTCCTAGAATGACTAACACAACTTTTGAAAAGAAAATTTTTTGTTTGTACTATCAGATTTAAAAAAAAGGAAACCAAGCTTATGTATCTAGCAGATGAGGGTTGTAGGGAGGGCAGCAGAATGGGGGAAAATGTGAATCGAGATATATCATATACAGATACAAATTCTCAATGTTGAATGTGATCATAACGTATACCTAAAATATACCAATAGACTCAATAAAGGGGAAAAAAACAATATTGGAGGTTAAGTCTGTTGTATACTTCTGAAAATTAAGATACCATGGTAGTGCCATAAAGATGGAAATAGGTTGTAGAACACAATAAAGAATATGTAAACACTCACAAAAATATGGACAGGTGGGCCAGGGATTTAGCTCAGTGGTTCCAGTGCCTGCCTTGCAAGTGCAAGGGCCAGGTTCCACCCCTGGTAACCACACACAATGCCTGGCATGGTGACTCACACCCACCAGCAATCAGAACCACCTACCGCAGTGCAGGGTGTGGTGGCTCACGCCTGTAATCCCAACACTTGGCAGTCAGAGGCAGGAGGATTGCTGTGAGTTCAAGACTGAGCTCAGTACCAGCCTGAACTACAAAAATCAAGACCTTGTCTTAAAAAAAAAAAAGAGCAACTGAGGATTCAGTCCTTTTCGATTTTTGCAAAAATGCAAAGGCAATACAGAAGAAAGCAAAAATTCATAGAAATCCTTGAATACCCTTCTGCAATAAAAAAGTAAATTTTTATCTCTAACTCATACTATACACAAGAATTAAGTCATAATTAAACAAAGCTAAACACTTAAGCTATAGGACTTTTACAAGAAAATAAAAAAAAATTTCAGAACTTAGATTAGGCAAAAACTTATTGGATAACTCATTAAAAACATGATCTTTCAAAACTGATAACATTTAAATTGCGACCTTTCAAAGACACTAGTCAGTGAATGAAACATCATGCCATACTCACAGAAAATACTGGCTAATAATATGTCTAACAAGATATTTCTCTCCACAATATGTAAAGAATGCACCAAACTCAATATTAAGAAAAGATACCAAAAATTGGCAAAATATTCAGGCAGGCACTTCAGAGAAAACAAGCGATTACCAAATAAGCACATGAACAGATGCTCAGTATCATTAGATATGAGGGAAATGTAAATTAAAATCACAGTGAAATATCACCCACCGTGCACTAAATTGAAACTTACCGAATTTATCAGGTTAAATGCTTGAAATATGTTCACTTTAGTGGATTAGTGATACCTCAGTAATTTTGTTAATAGCACTAGAATAATAGACTTCAAGGACATGAGAATAACTGAAAAGTTTAACATTTAAAACTAATCTGCAGTTTGCTAGGATTGACCGGATTATGTTTTATTTTTTTTCATTTCTTTTTGTTTTATATTATCTTTATTGGTACATTATGAATACATATGATAATCGCATTCAACATTAAGAGTTTATACCAGAATATGACATGACTTGTTTCTCATTTTTTCCCTTTTCCCCCCACCCTGCATCCCCCCGCCCCCTATATACACAATCTTTGTTTTCTTTTTTCTTTATTATTACCACATTCATTTTAAAGTAGAAAACTCTCTTCATATTTGTGATCACCTTGTTCCTTGGTCCTATCTTTTATTTTTCAGAGTCTATGGTCCATTGGTTTTCAGATTGGAAGTTCATCCCTAAAAATACCTGTGAAATCTATAGGAAAATTATCTTCTCCTTACATATGTATACATACATGTTTATGCTTATGTTGATGTACACACCAGAAGCTGCTCATGGTTCTGAAATTTGTGGAGAAAATGCCCTTCAGAGACAAATAGGGAATGTAACAATAGAAATCGATGAAAAGACTACAGAGGGAAGGGCCCTGGACTACTGAGTGGATGTGAGCTGGACACTTCCTTAGAAACTGTCATCAGAGTCTCTGGTGAGGACAGCGCACTGCTGCTCACACTCGCACGTCATGCTGACCCTGGAAGAACTTAGGAATGCGGGCCTGATCTACTCCTGTAGTTTCAACTTCAGGAACAAGAAAGAGGGATGGCTCAAACTCCCCTGTGGATAAGAGGCAGAAATGGTTGATGGTGTCAGCAGAGGTGGCCACTGAAGTGCTATTCCTGCCAACTTTGCTACTCAGCAGAGACGACTTGTATTTTTCAATCTCAAGTAGGCAGCCTACAGCTTGGCCGTGAATAGTAAACCACGAAACTGTGTGTTTAGACCAGGAAGCAAGTGGTGATTCAGAGAGTCAGGGAAAGGTCCTGGACCTCTGTTAGATGCAAACAAGAAGGGGAAAGGAGTAGGTCCAGTCCCCAGGCATTTGTTTCTTTCCGTAAGCTTTCCTTTGTATTGATTCGTAGTTTATATAGAAACATTGAGTGTTTATGAATTTCTAAAGAGGGTAAGAACTTGATTTTATTTTTTCATCTACTCTAAAAAGATTTTTGTTGTAGGAACAAAGAACAGTGAGCCAGTTTGTAAATGTAATATCCAAAATAAGTCTATTTTTAACATTTTAATTATATATATATAATTATATAATATATATATGTTCATATATTGCATATATATATATATATGTTCAATGTAGTGCCTATAGAAATATAATAGACTAAAAATGATAACCAGATCCTTAATCCATGTATGATTCACTACTTGGAAATCCAATTCTAATACTTGGTGAATAAATGTCCTTCCAGACGCCTTTGTGTGAGTGTATGTATCTGTGTGTGTGTGATTTTACTTTTCCATAGCCTTTATGTTGGCAGACTATCTTCTTTAGAAAATACACATTGTACCATCCTAAGTTTCTTTTTTATTTTCCAGAAGGAATAAGAATTTCATGTACAGCATGGTTTCAGGGGAAAAAAATTGATTTAAAAGCTATAGTTGCACATTTTAAATGTCATAGCTGTTGGAGTTGTGCTTTTTGAACTGCAAATTTGACAGTGTCAGTGAACACTAATTGCTTTTGAATGGCCATTGCGTGATACTTACGTGAATAGTCTATGTATTGATGTTCTAGTCACAAGAACTATGTTTTTTCCCTTGGCTTATCTAATAAGGACCTCAATCACTTCTTTCAATTCATGAGCTTCTAGACTGATAGGAATCTATTATATTTAAAGGAACCTCAGATATTTAGACATTTAACCCTAACAACTAAGTCAAAAAATGTCAAACTATTCCTTTTGAAGCTAGTGCGTAAATATCTAAGATCTTTAGCCGGCTTGTTCCTTCCTTGAGGGTGTGAGGGGATCTGATTGCTAAGCTGCATTTTGGTGCTCACCTATGAGCAGACCCAGCTGTTGGGATGAGGCAGCAAGCTCAAGAGGTAATCATTAAGACTTGTGGTCCTACATAGGTCAGCGGAGGACTCAGAGGCTCTGATTATTCATCTTCAAAATGATGGCATTAAAGATGATACTCAAAGCCTTTCTCCAGGGCAAACATACCATCTTCTTACAGAGAACGCTGCAGCCACATGCCCTCAAGCAGAGTTGGAGCTGTAGTCCTATAGACTGCCACCCCTAGACTGTTGCTCTGATGTCTCTAGCCATTGACTGTATCATTTCCTGTTCTTTCTGCTTATTTTATCTGTCACCCAGAATCAGGTTATCAACTGTACCTGGGTCATCTCATTTCCATTTCACTTTCCTTCCTCAGTCCCTATTTGTAATTCTTTCCTTGCTTGTGTTCTGTATAATCTGCCATGACTTATTAGGCTAACTCAATGATTTTTGACTGAGTAACATTTAGGCTGCACTATAAAGGTGCTGCCTGTGACCATGCCATCCAAAGTGGGATGTAGGTATTGGAGGGAGCATAGTATCTGAATGCATTTTACATCGTACAGACATTATTGCAATGTCCCCGGGTAGTTATGGAACCCAGCAGTGGACCCAATGTTATGGAAAGCCATGTATCTGAAGTCACCAATTCCATACATCTGGAAGACAAGCATAGCTTTATTCATTATCTGCTTTGTACATTAATTGCTTACAAGACACTGGTACCTACTAATACTTACTATGACATGGATAAATGTGGAAATACACCAAGTGAAAGAAGCCAGAGGCAAAAGACCACATATTGTCAGATTCCATTCTTATGAAATATCTAGAATGAACACTCCATAGAAACAAAAAGTAGGTTAGTAATCACACAGGACTGAGGGGAAAGGAAAATAAGAATGACTGGGTATGGAGCAGAGGTTCTTTGTGAAATAATTTGAATATTCTGAAAGTGGAGAGTGGTGATGGTTGCTCAGTCCTGTGAAAATAATCAGAACACTGACTTTGAATAGGATAGGTGGCTCCCGTTAGTTAACTAAAATTAATTAAGTATTCCAGGTGATTGTTTATGTATCCAAAGTGACTTGCTTAGACATTTGGGGCTATCTCAATAAACACTTTTAGGAAAGAAGTTGAGATCATATAGGTACAACCAGAAAGGGATGCTTTTTCTTCGTGTGCCTCCCATGGCCTGCAGTGCTGCTTCCCTCCAGAGAGGCCTCTCCTGCTCCTGGTGGAGGCAATAGCAGCAGGAAGCTGCAGCAAATACCTGCAAACCTTACTCCTGTGTTGAAAATGCAGCCCTTGTCCAAAACATTTAGTCTCTTGTCTAAGTAAATAGGAGAGAAACAAGATTTGCCTGGAACAGTGTCACTCTGGTATTTCTTTCCTCAAAAACTAATTTCAGTAGAAAAAAAGGTGAAATATCAGTAATAGCAAAAACAGTTTGGATTTTAGGAGTGGAAGATTTTTGTTTTTTGTTTTTTTCCTGCAAAGTCAGTGATTTAAATGGCTGTTTCACTCTATCTAGGCATTGTAGGTTGGACAGACATCATTTCAGTGTCTCCAGTTAGTTGTTGAACTCAAGTGTGCACAGGATTTACTGGCCCAGATATAAGGTAGGCCATCTTCTCTATTCACTTCTGCTGGGAAAGTTTCTACTCTGTCTTCTTTAGCTCCTGAGAACAGGTCCTATTTTTAAAGGCCTCTGGAGAAGAGACCTCTTCAAAGAGATGGAATGACAAAGCTTTGCCCTGTGCAGCATTCCCTGTGGAGCTAATCAGCCAGGTGTCTACTCTCTATGGCGTCTACCTGACTCCCTTTTCCCTCACAGGACTGAACTACAATCGGAAATAATTGTAAGCCCAGTTCCCCTTTAGAGGTTTGTTTTTACTTTGTTTGGATATTTTTTTTTTCCAACGGAGAAATTCCATACTTCTTCAGCTTGTTGGGTATTGTGAGTTGTGCTTCGGTGAACACAGATGTGCAAATATTGCTTTGAGAGCTTGTTTGTGATTCTTGTAGATATGTGAATTCTTTAATATATTGAATTTGCTCAATTTGTGAACAAACAGAAATCTTTTCTGTTGTAAATGGAACACTCTTCTTCATTAGAGAGAGATTCACATCCTCAGGCTCATCAGAGTGTTCATGGTGAAATGTTTCAGCTTCCCCATTCTCCAGACAGGAAAACTGGACCAAAACTATCTTCTCACATGGCAAACCAGCCCTGGAGCTTGGCTTTTACTTTAAATCTGATTTCCACTTAGGTGCAAGAGTTGACACTGGGATGTCATTAGGAGGCTATATTCAGAGAGAAGAGGTTTGCCATCATTTGAACCAAGTCTTACTGACTTTGGCAGTGGAACCAAGTGTCACACTTTCTTTTGGCAGCTGTGAATATTTCTGTCCAGTTTCTGTGTACTTCCAAGAATGTTCTCTCTGAGCCTATTCTGGCTTCCATTTATAAAATATTAAGGGATAATAACACTTACCAAGCACATGTCTGAAAGTTTTCACCGAAATGTTCCGTGCTATGCAGCACCCTTCACCGTTCCTTGTCTTTCTATTTGTCCTCAAATGCCCTTATGTTCTCCGTATTCCCAGATTATAGTCCTTTTGTTCTCCCTCAACCTCATGCCCTTCTGTAATCCTACATAAGTGTAAGACGCATAGCCAAGAGACTGTTCATCTGCCCTCCCTTGATGTCCTCAGTCCGAATGTCTGTGTGACTTCTCTGTTTCCTGCCATCTGATATGGACCATAGACTCCTACTCTGTTCCTTATCTTCCCTGGTTCCTGCATCCTGGATCTCCCTGCACTCGGGTTCTCTCGTCCTACCTGCTCTGTGGCTTCCCATCCTGCTGAAGTACAGTCAATGTCACGTGTAGCTCTAAGGGAGTATCAGCATCCCAAATAGACAGCACTGTGGACACGCGTCCATCCCCATAAAACCTGCAGAGACAAGACATAGCTGCTTTGGTCTGTGTTTCAGATGTGCCAGGACACAAAAGCATGATCCTGCTTGAATTCCTTTACAGGGTCATATGTACACATGATCCTTCTCATCCTACATGTTTATTATGCGAAAGAAAGTACAGCCCACTTTGAAAGAAACATGCTTTTAAGAGCCTTATTTTTTTAATTATCTTTATTGGTACATTAAATATACACATCATGCTTGCACTCCATAATGAGGATTTGTACCAGTATAAGACACAACTTAATTCTCATTTTTTCCCATAGCCCCACCCACCCTACCACCCCCCCATATATATAAAATTTGTTTCCTTACTTTTTTGTTACAATATCATCAAATTTCCCCCTTCACCCTATTTTACATTGAGCATTTTCTATTTCACAATATATAACATGCAATGCTAGGACTCATTTACATCTTCATTTTCTCATACCAGAGAAAAGATGCGATATGTATCTATCTGTGACCTATTTATTTCACTTATGAGGATATCCTCAAGGTATGTCTATTTAAGTAGAAATGATTCAAACTTATCATTTTTTATGGCAGAGAAGAGCCTTATTTTTGCAAAAACATTCTATTCTGTTTGAGATAGCATGAAAAATAAGATTCTTCTCTTTTGATGAGTTTGGCAAATATGTACATGAAAATACATTATGCCACTGAAGCAGTTAGATATCAGCTCATGGCGAGTACAAATGTCTTTGTTCTCCAATACAGACAGAGTATGCAGGCATTGGCAGTTCCTTCATTTTACGTGTTTTTCTTGAGGATATACTATGTACCAAATGCAAATCACACTTTGAAACAGGAATAATCCCCTTTTGAACAATGAGTACATAGTTTCTGCAACTTGCTCCTTCAGTTCAGTTATGAATTCACTTGTCTATCTTTCCCCCAGACCAGTGGTTCTTAACTGAAGACTATTTTTCCTCCAGGTAACATTTTTCCATTTTCTAGAGGTAGTTTTGAGGGTCACAACAGAAGAGGTGCTGCTGTTACCTGGTGGATAGAGGTCGAGAATGCTGATAAATATCCTACAATTCACAAGGCAGTCCTCCCTGATGAAGAACTATCAGCTGCAAACATGGGTAATGCTGGAATTGAAAAACCCTGCCTCAGACTAGAGACCCTTGAAAACAGGTCCTGCATTATAACCACCCTTTCTCTGCTATGTCCTGGAAGAGCCACAGTGTCCCTAAGTGATGGTAGTGGCAGAAAGGCTACAATTCCAGTAAGACAAATATGAATAGGATAAAGCCTGTTTCCTTCAGCCTTACTAATAAATTCAGTCTTTGGACCAGCAGAATTGCTACAACCTAGAAAGTTGTCTGAAATGTAGAATTTCAAGCCTACACCCCAGCCCTACACTTCTTTTCAAAAACTCAGGAGGTTCAGATGGACAGTGGAATTGGAAAGCACTGACCAAGAGGCGTTAGAGTCAAGCATGAGCAGGTTTAGGCAGAAGATGCTGAAAAATGGAGATGCAAGTTCACCTGTGAGCCACGAACAGAGCTGCTCCCCTGGGTTCCTCTCTGGGCCACCAGATGCAGGTGAGCATAGCTGTCACCCAGGAATCAGATGGACCTGGGGTCCTTGGAACCATCGCTGGAAATTCAGGGAATACAAAGTAGTCCCAACAGACTAGCTGGCATGGAAGCAATGAAGGAACGACACCACAGCACTGGTGGCAGTGGCTTGGTCAAAAAAGGAGCAGGACAAGAGTCTAGGCAGTCCATGTCGGGAAGGAAGACTGCCAGGCAGCACTGACGAGTCTGGCAATTGGAAGGGACAGGCCATGTGCCAAAGCCAGGAGAGGCCAAGGCTCGGAGACTGCGGGGGTGGAAGGCAGCAGCCCAGACTGGCCACAGGCTGCTTGTTCCATTGTCTGGGTGTCTCAGGTTCATTAGGGGAATCGAGTTACTTAGAACTCTGGTACAATAGCTCACAGTCCTTCCAGGACTTGATAACATGGCAATTAACATGGGGATTCCAGGAATGCTTTGGATTGGAGTTTTGTCTGTAGCAGGCTGAAGAGGCTGGACTGTAGATATTGAAAATTGCTATTCCAATGTTCCCTCATTCCCTTCAAAAAGGATCAGATGGATTAAAAAGCAGAGCAAAAGGGCAAAAATAAACTAAGCAGAAGGAACTCTCTCAAGACGCTAGTCTTATAGCATTTGTCAGATTTTCCAGCAACCCTTCTGAATTTCTCTTTGTTCAAAACATTGGCATTGTGTTTGAATATTGTGGCCCTATTACATTTCCTGAGGGATATTAAAAGACTTAAATATTGTGCTTTTCCTATTTTGTATTTATTCAAAAGCCACTGAAGTCTTTGTAGGAGACGTTAACTTTTCTCAGGAAATGACGTCTTGTTGATCAGGATGCCTGGCACCTGATCAACCTTACGATGACCAGAAACATTCTGCTTGCTCTGCAAGAGAAAAGCCAATCTTCAGCTCTCAGATGGGCTGGATGAAAATTCACAGCCTTCCACAGCCGACCTGCTCTCCGTGCCACACTCGAGCTTGTGCGGTTCTGTGTCCCTGCCTTCTCTCAGACCCAAGTGGAGTGAAGCCTGGAAAACCCAGCACCCTCCTCACTGCCAAGAGGACTAGTGACTTAATCCTCTGGGAGATCACCAGCACTCCTCTGAGTATGTTTTTATAGAAAATTGTACTTCTGGATAGTGTTTAAAACAATTTCAGGTTATGACAAGGCTTTGGAAATCAACTCATTGCTTATACTTTTCTCTCCCTTGGTACTTTCAGGAGCCCACCAAGGACATATGACACCAGACATCCAAAGGTTACTCAAATTTGACATTGTTCAAGAGAGTCAAAGTGAAGGCAGCTAGGGGAATATTTTATCTCAAATGTGGGTCCCACTTGCCAGACCCACATTCTCTGCCTTCGCAGCATCTTTTGTAGCAATATTAATGTGATCCCCCAAATTTTACCTCCTGCCTCTACTTTCTCCACACAGTGTCCCCCCCCCAGAGATCCCAGGCCACTGATCAGGTGACTAATTAATATATTCAGTTAATTATCCTTCTCTGACAATCTCTCCTGCATGAGAGTGAGGCTCCAATTCTTAGAATGATGCGAAGATTTTAGACTGAGCACAGTGAGCATTTAGCCAAGAATTGAACTCACTGAAACAGCCACTTACTGAGACTGAATCAAATTCTGGCAAGCTGTAGTGAAAGTCTACAGATTCAGTTCATTTTGCTAGAGAGTAGGAATTAAGACTATATCACTAATTATGGTTTCTGTAGGTGGTTAGGTATCTCTCAGGGATGGGCTCGGGTAGAGACTGTGATCCGATTTCAGAGTTTTGTGAATGAGATCAACTGAGACTCTGAGAGACAAGATAACTGAAAGAAAAGATCATCACTTTGAATATCGCAGATTTGTCTTCAATAAGCTTTTTTCTATCCTGTAGAATGCTGGTCAATCCCTTAGTCAGTCGACTCCTTTCAAGGGTAACGTGTGATGTTTTTTCTGGGATCCAAATGGCAGTAAATGTAGAAAGAAATTTTTGTTAAAGCTGCAGAGACACTCGCTGGTGGGACAAGCACTGAGGGCCAGCCTCTCGAAGCTCCGCCCCTCGGGAGGCCAGCTGTGTAGTGCCCATCAGCCCAACTCTGGAAGCTTGCTGAGAAGAGGCTCTCAACCACTGATTTGCTTAAGAATCAACTGTATAGTGCCATGTTTTTCTTCTCTTTTGAACCCTGCTCCTGTTTCCCCCGAGGAACCAGGTTTATAACCACACTCTTCATTCCCTCTGTGTGACCGGTGGTGTAGGAAAAAAAATGGTCCTTGGAAATATGACTAAATTCAAAATAAAGGGCTGTCTACTGAGCCATCGATAATTCTACACAACAATACTTAGAATGTATTGTCATTTTTAATTTTCAACATGACTTTCTAATCCATCTCTCACATAACCCTTAAACAGTACCCTAGATCACATCCTCACCAATTTATAAGGTACATGCATTGAACATGATGTTTAAATCGTAACTTTCTGATTGTTTTTCAAAATCAAGTAATTGGTTGGACTTATGTAGAACTAATTTAAAAGGATCAGACCAGTTCATCAGCTTGAAAGGTAACAAATTCTTGGTAAATATCATTTTTTTTCTGCTCATCCATCTCTCCACTGGATGTCTCTTTACTAATATCCCTAAATCCCTTAGCAAATTACTTTTTGTGTGCAAAACTGAAAGATTTTCTTCATAGACCCTGTTAACTTAAAAGTGTTGAACACGTAGTAGGCATATCTGTTTTCCAGTCCTCTGGCCAAATCAGTGTAGGAGAAGAACACGGCCTCCGAGTCAGTGTGATTCCCAGTAGGCATCTGGGTGGAAGTGTCAGAGTTTGCTGGACAGAATAGCTGATTCATGTTTGATATGTGGCCCCTTCTTCCTCCCCCAGTGTGCAGGCACTGTAGTTTTTCCCCATGCATATTTCACAGTCCTTACGAAGCTGGCACCTGAATCATATGGTTTCCTCTCTGCTGTATACAAAATTGTTCAGTAACATTTGAAGTAATAGTCCTTGCTTTTGGATAAGGACAGGTCACAAAAGATGGGACCCATTCCCTGGAATTGTTAACCTTCCGAGGCAGGCCGAGATCGCCACACTTCCAGTGACGTGTTTGGAATTTCAGACTTTATATGTATGTATGTTAACAAGATGGATAAAATATCCGAAAGATTGACTCTGTATATTATTAACTATTTGCTTTACACAAGTGAAAACAAACTAATGTTTTCGTCTCAGGATGTACATTATCAACATCATAAAAGTATTTTAAATTTCTTCCCAGAAGTTATACAGATACACAGATAGCAGAGAGATATTATTATTATTATCAATATCATCATCATCATCATCATCATCATCATCATTATCATCATTATTTGGTAACAGGAGTTGAACTTTGGACTTCGTGCTTGCAAGGCAGGCATCAGAATCAGAGAACTAAATCCCCAGTCCTAGAAATTATACAGTTGGGAAGAGGAGACAGCATCTTAGGTTGTTACAGAATGTTATAAATGTCAGTGTAGGTAAAATTTTATATATGAAAGCGATCCTAGACCTGGTCAGCACATTTTTGTTTCAGAGTTAGAATTCGATTTCTTAAAGGCTATGAAACATAACCAGAGTTATGCAGCAAGAAAGTAGCATAGACAGCACTACAAATCAACTTTTTAAAAAACCCAAGACTCTCCCAATGTACCATTATTGCATGTGTTTTCATGGTATGCCAGAGTTCCAGGATAAATAGAAAGGATAAATATCTGCCTTGAAGGAAGCCACTTTCTATTTCTAGGTCTGTTGACAATACAGCTCCTATTGGTGTGACGAAAAGAATACCACAAATATTGTGTGATGTCACTTTGTCAAGATATTTAAGAAAATCTTTTTATTATAGTCACATGACCAAGATGAAGAAATGTGATTTCAAAGAGGACAGTGTTGTGCAATAATTAAATAACAGCCATACCAAAATGTGTTGCTTGACGCCAGCCTGTCTTGAGTTTTAGGGAAGCACGAGGCTGTGCTCAGATAGAGCCAGCCAACATTTTGTGACCTATGTGGGTGGAAATGTAGTGTTATCAGTCAGTGAACCAGATGATGATGTCAAGGGAAGATATGGAGCAGAGAGAGTCCATGACAGTTTTGTTTCAACATTTCCAGAGAAAATAAAGATGTAAATGAGTTCTAGAATTGTATGTTATATATTGTGAAATAGAAAATACTCAAAGTGAAATAGGGTGAAAGGGGGAAAATAATGAGATTATAACAAAAAAGAAAGGAAACAAAGTTTATGTATATGGGGGGTAGGATGGGTAGGGCTATGGGAAAAAATGAGAATTAAGTTGTGTCATATACTGGTACAAATTCTCATTGTTCAGTGCAATCATGATGTGTATGTGTAATGTACCAATAAAGATTTCAATAAAAAAGAAAACATTTCCCACAAGGTGGAAAGTGAATGGAAAAAAATGGAGTAGATATAAAATACTGAGAAGGGCATATATAATTAATTAAAATAACATTTATTTCATTTAAATTCTTACTACAGTACTATCTTTAATTTTATTTTCTAAAAAGCAGAAATTAAAAAAATAATCAGAGTGAGACTTAGAAAAATTGTATCAAAAATGAGGATGAAAATTCAAGAATCAGTAACTTCAATTTTGCCCAGTTTTTCTTAACTTCTTAAATGTTTTCTTAATGTACATTGCTGAGGCAAATGTTGGCCTTTTCTTCTTACCTTAAAGATACAGTTTGAATTTTGTACATTATATATTTATTTTATATCACTACATGTAATATATGTTACAGTATATATTTTACTTCAACACACTTGTAGAAAGATGTATGTTTTAAATATATCTTAGCCAACACTAGTATGTCTATTCTATAGAACACATCTGTGTATAAAAAATATTTACTTTTCTTCAGTAATAATAAACATTCACAAAATTACCATAAATGGAGAGTTCAAAGTGTCTATCAACTAGGTTTCTACCCACACAGTCATTAAGCAAAAGAGGAAAGTGTTTCCTAAAGTCACAGGAAGTAGTCAAATCTCATTTAAACTGCAATATCCACATGAAAATGATGGCACTACTTGGTATCCTCTTTATTTTCTCTTTCTGTCTGTCTCTGTCTCTGTGTGTCTGTGTGTCTGTGTGTCTGTCTCTCTCTGTCTCTCTCTCTCTCTCTCTCTCTCTCTGTCATTAAATAACAAAAAGTTCTTTTCAGGAGTTGGTCAGCCACCTCTGAATATTTCAGTTCATTGTGAACAAAGAGATGTCATTTCAAGAAATTTTGAGTCCTAGTCATCAGACCCTTGGGGTCTCCTAGTTCAGGAAAAATACCTGAAGCACTTTTTAGCATATTTTCTCTAGAATCAGGTTTAATATTTTTCCTTTTCCCCACAAAGAATATTGATGTACTTTGTAAATCAGATCTCACTGAATGGACTTGTGAGAGTGGATTGAGACCTGTCCCTTATTTCCTTGCATAACTAATAGATTATCAAGTTATCTAGTGAATTCTCTGGAGCAAGGACAAATTATAAAAGCAATAGGGCAGTTCTCAAAATGGCAGCAGAGACTAGAAATGCCTTTCGTCTTCACACGGTAGCCTCCTCTCCTCGCGCTCCCCTCTCTCTTCTTGCTACCTCCTGCCCACACCAAGGAGCTATTTGAGAAACTAGGGGAGAGAGGAAGTTCTCCCTTAGGCCTTAGTGAGAGCTGTCTCTAGATACAGTGAATTCTAAATGTTAGTGGTGGATGAGCTGAGAGTAAACTGCTTGTATTAGTAGGAATTCATTAATATAATTTAGAAGATTAATTATTTATCATATTATCACTATAGAATTTAGAAGTTAGCGTCAATACTTCTTGATTTATAGGTATTTCTCATATCATATTTGTTTTTCATAATTAAAATTTGTTGGTGGACTCTAATCTTGCCTTTTATCATTCATCTCAAGTTGTGACACTAAATAAAGAAAATGAACATTGGGACAGAATCAAAATTTCCTCACTTCATTGTTGCTTACAGATACATTTTTTAAATGCATGAATTCTGTAAAATAGCTACACTAGACATCAAATCATTGCAGCTTCCGGGATGATTTTTACATGATTATATTCTATTTAAGTCCATTGTTTGTTAAATAATTTTATCACCATGGATTCTTTGCAGTCATTATCTTTCTCACCTATTATACTGAGTTTATCAAACCCTAACATTTTTCCTGTCCCTATATACTGTATTTTAAAATTGGATCATTTAGCAAAATCTTTTAATCATTAAAGTGATCAGGATACACTTAATTTTATTTTGAGAATAAGAACTGCATTGACAAATCATTTAAAATTAAATGAAAATAATCAAAAATAATTTTTGCATAAGTTTAGTTTATTGGTACATTTTAGGAATACATTACAATGATCACATTCCTTACTGGAAATTTGTACCTATGCATGATATATCTTGATTCTCCTTTTTTTTCCCTTTGTCCAATAATCTTTACAATAATTTGAAATTAGTAAAATGCAGAAGGGCCTCTTTAAGCCACTCCTCACAGATATGTTGGTTTGGACAGGTTCTTACACCCTTCTGGCACTTCTTTATACACATACATTTACACATATTTAGTTTGTTTTAGTAGCACTATTATTTCTGTTATGCAATGTACTCTTTTAACCTAAAAATGTATGCTAGACATTTTGTCACTACAGTTAAGTCTACTTCATTTCTTTCAAATGCCTGCCTGCATTCAAACCTTAGTTTTAACTGCTCTTCTCTGTGGTCTCCCAGGAATGACTTAGCTCATCCTGAAAGTGGGAACAAAAACTAAAAATTGTTATTATCATAAAGATTAATTGTGTGAAAATGCTGAGATAAACACCCACTTCTTTTTTTAAAAAAGATGTTTCATGAGGAATTGTTATGCACTAGTGAAAATGTATTGGTTGGATGAACTTTTAGAAGTGGAAGTTTGTGAGCCAAGAACACACAGTAATATACTCCTGATACTTACTGCCTGGAAGGATGTCATGCCTGAGGTTTGCGGTGAATGAGTGGCAGATGCTGGCAGGTTTTCTCTTAATCCTGAGAACTTTATTTACACTGCACAGGTCACCACAGAGTGCATGAATCACAGCACTTTCTGCATTCTAAACGTCCTGAAATTCTCACATACATCCCAGATGTAATTGCTGAAATATCATGAGCTTGCAGCAATGAGTGCTGTTTCTAAAATAACATCTGGATTCTCTGTTCTGCACCTAATTCAGTAATGTTAAGAGTTTGGTTTTCTCCTTTAAGATGACAGAACACTGTGTACATGAATCCTCTTTAAGAGTCTGTAGAACCCACTCCATCCATATGCCTTTGAGGACAGAGCAGGGAAATAATTGCTCACACATTATAACCAATTGAGAACTTCTCAACTCCCTTCAAGAAATCAGAGAAACTAGGTCAAAAGCTTGGAAGCTTCTCTGGCCTTCACTTAGTATCAGTACAATGATTCTTCTGGCACTTAAAAAGCCATGTAAGGCCAGCTATTAAAAAGTGCCACATAATGAAAGAATGCAGTAGTATTTAGGATATGCTTTTATTGAGAAAATGTGACTTGAAGTATGAATAAGACTTTCAAGTCTTTTTGTATAAACTCTAAACTTATAAGCTTAGATGAAGGTCTGTTTAATAGCACATAGCAATATCAGTACATCTTTAATTAAAATTAAGTATTATGACTTATTACAGACCATCCATTCCATTTAACCCTTATTCTTAAAAAATGCATTGATATAAGTACTGCTCTTATTTAGCTTCAACTACATTAGCATATATATCTCTTGCTTTTGTTAGGCTTTCATAACCGTAGGAGACACAAAACTAAAGAAGGGAAAAATCCCAACCAAAAGTAGAAATGATGATTATGAGAAAATAATATAGAAAATGAAAGGGTCCATAAGATATAGATAAGGAAAAAGACTTCATTTTAGATTAGGTATTCAGGCAGAAAACGGTAGAGGAAAGCATGTCAGGCAACAGAACCACTGTGTACAAAGGTTTTGTAGGGAGAAAAAAGTAGTCTATCCCCAGAAGGGAAAGAGGAGGCCACTGGAACAAAATGAGGGGGGAGGTGACCCAGAATGAAATCGGCAAATCGCACAAGGCTGCCTGTGATGTCATGTATGGTCTCTCAAGTCAGGTAAGACCAGGTCTCTCGAGTCAGGTAAGACCAAGCTCCAACTGCCCATTCTCTCTGCCTCACTAAAGGCCACCAGATGAAGTCACAGATGTTCATAATACAGAGCTTGGTACAATAACAGACAAAATAATAGAACATTCTTTTTACCCTTTGTTAGCACTCTTCAAGGTCATAAATCTGCTGTCCAGCACTCTTTGCTCAGACTGACAACAGAAGACAAAAATTAAATAAGGTGGCATGTGGAGAAGGTAGCTGTCATTTTCGGAGGTCAGTTCACTGAAGGCTTCCAAGGTTTTATCGACTCACAGGATCACATTCAACCCTCTGGGTGTGTTTTTCTCTGTGAGGCCTTCAGTCCTTGCCATGTTAGATCTGAAGTTGCCTTTCTGTGACAGATTTGTCTGCAGAGAGAAAATCATGTACATGGTGGTGAGTGACACAGAAGTCTCTGAGGTGTCTCTGGAGGCAGCAGTTCTCAGCATCCCAGCTCTCCCCAATCCAACTGAGACCCTGGAGGCAAAGCCTGGGCTCCCTGGCACGTTCACTTCCTGTTCAGTAGTTTAATTGTCTGACCTTGGGAAAGGCCATCAAATTAGGACACAGGGAAAATAAAAATAAGGAAAAGGAAGAATCAATAGTGTGCTTTGTCAGCAGGAGGCAGTTGAAAACTCTTTAGAATGTGTTAGCCCATTGATAGAAAAGTCCTGGAACTATATCTTCCTTTGTCAGTGTCCCAACATGAGAATAAATGTCACAGGAGAAAACCCCCTTGACTCATCTCTTGGACTCATTTTTCCTCCCTGTCCTCATAATTTCTTCCCACATGTTTAACTCATCATGTAATTATAAAGTCAGAAATTAAAATAGACAACGAACTACATGGTGCTTTGGACCCTGACATGTGTTGATGAATCATAGAGGTCTTTTGACCATTTGTAGCCAGTAAGAATTTTTAAAATGAGCTGCCAGGTGGTAAAAGACAGAAAGGTGACTTTTCCAATAGTTGGAGTTTTGTAACTGCCTATGACTTCCACCCCACGTAAAAATTAAGAGCCAATGAGTCTTTTTAGTTCATTGCATGGAAATAAATTTTTTAAAATTTATTAAAATTAACTAAAAACTCCAATGGAAAGAAACATTAGCATAAAATAATTAAAAGCTTTTTGCAGCACCTTGGTAGTTATTCCTTACATATCTGAACACAGAAAATACTTTCAGAGGCAGTTGAAGCAGTACTTCTCTCTAATGACAATTGGGAAGAACTTGTGGGTGGAATATTTCCCCATTCTGTAGTTTATAGCAGTGTACCTCTATGTCCCCAACCCTGGCCTCTTTGAGAAAACTCTCAATGATTGGAGTGGGGTCATATAATGCCAGTGGAACTCTGCCGTCTACCAAGAGAAAAATCAAGATCCTTGGGTGTCTTCTAGAATGTGGACAAGGAAACATGTTTCCTAGTATTTATACACAATCTTTATTTTCCTGTTTTAAAAAATTACATTGAATCACATTGGGAATCTTAGACACAATGTCATGGAATTATTCCCATAACTTTCCTAAGCTTTTTAAGATATAGATTTAACACTTTGGATATGTCTTTTCCTGAACTCATATGTGGCTTGACATTTGAGGCTGGCAAGTTTGTTTACATAAAGCCTTTTAATAAAAATACAGAATTTTCCATGATTGGGGAGGAAACCTTCTTTGAAAGGCAATGAATAAAACAAGACTGAAGGAAGTTGTATGCCCAGTTATAGTATAAATAAACATACAGTCCCCACTTGGCAGTTAATTTAAATTCTAGTCAGCTGATATAAATTCAGCTGATATAATCTTTATCTTCTGTTTTGAGTTTTTATCAATTAGAAATTACACCAAATGATTCTCCTCTCATGAGCACAAACCTTGGAGAAAGATACTTTTCCTCAAAGTTTTCAGGATAATCAATTAGAGTTTAATCAAATTTCTTGAGACCTTTTTTGTTTTTTAACTCGTGTGAATCAAAATGAAAACAAGACTATACCTATATGGATGAAGATATATGTATAGAGTATCTGCTTAGAACTCTCAAATATATATTGAAAGACAATTTATCATGATGCTATTGGCTACACTAATGAGAGTAGTGAGGTCCTTTAAATCCTATTAACTAAATCCATATTTTGTTTCCTGGATTCAAAAGATTTTTTTAAAAAAACAATTCGGATTCCCTTTGTTACGATTTACTACTTTGGGGCATGTGACAAGGACCCAAATGGATAATTAAATGTGAAAATGCAAAAGCTCCAAGGTCTCCCAGGAAACACATTGTGAACCTGGCCACAATTCTCCCACTATCGTTATTTTTATTGTTTTTTGATGGTTTTTGTGTGTGTCTCATCTATCGCAGGGGATGAAATAACTCTTTTGGAAAGAGCATAAAGTTTACAATATAACAATACCTTCTCTCTTGGTGAAAATTGATGGCATAGATACGTCAACCAGGAGATGAAATAGATTTGGCTAAAGCTATTAACCCAAGACAAAGACAAAGAAAATTTCAATTTTTTCTTTTTATTAGTTTTTGTGATACATAATTAATGCAGTCATTGTAGGGAGTTGATTTATGTACCTATCACATTTTAATCTTTTTAGTATCTTTGTCTTTCACACTGCATTTTCCATTTATGACTTTAGTACTATTCAGGAAAATTTCAAGACAAAGGGATAAAGCAGATATAGTTTCCTTAACTTTGTACTGTTACATTTCCAGGTAGTAGTCAACTTTAATCCCAAACCATCAGAAAACTCCCTCCTTCAAGTTCACACCAAGGGTCCCATGTTGTCCCCAGTGTGCTATTAGACATCTCTCATTTCTGTAACAAAACCCTTGTTCTAGGCTTCTTCTGGCTCCAGCCACCTATTCACATATGTACCTCTCATCCTCCCTTCTTCAAACCTTACCTCTCACTGCAGATCTAATTCCTTCCTTCCTGTTTCTGTCTCTGTCTCTCTGTCTCTGTCTCTAAGCAAAAATAAAAAAATTAAGAGTAATTTAACAACATGATTATAAAGAGACTCTAAGCAAATGATTCTTTGAAAGCTAGGATTTTGCAGCTTGCACTATTGTACTTAATTGCAAAATGTGATATTGGTTAAAGATTTAATACTACACTTGAGCGATATGAAAAATAGCCAATCACTATATTTGAACATTAACTTTACCTCTGAGACTACAATATATTTTACTGAACATGGAATATTTTTCAAGTCAAGATATAATCATTTAGCAGTAGAATCTTAGAAACATAGTTGAGTTTTTGTTTGTTTGTTTTTGAGGTGCCATGAAAACACGTTCACTTTGCCCACTAGTGTGCTAGTAAACAGCTCTGCATTCCCACGTCCAAAGAGATATTCTGACTGATAATTTCTGCGTGCTCTCATGATGAAAATATTGCACAGACAATTTCAAACTAACTAAATGAGGTCACTGGACACAGAACCAGGCAGATACATGCTCAACTGCTGTCTTCTCTGTGAAGCCACCCTCAACCTGAATGTCTCATTGAGGCAGAAGTGAGATGAGGGGCCTAGAGTAGGGCACCATGTTGGCCAAGTTACAGCCAACAAGTCCGTCTTGTGCTGCAGTGGCTGTGCTGCAGCCAGGCTCCCCTGGTGGAACTTCTCTCGCTTCTGTTCCCCTTCAGCTGAGTGTACATCCCTTTAAAGACTGTCATCCAACCCGAATCTCTGTTAATGATTTAATCTTACAAATATGAAACAAAAATAATAATATTGGCACTAATCATGACAATGAGGAAACGGGGATTTAGAGTTGGGAAGAGGGAAAGAAGTGGTAGGGATGGGAAGGAGTGTAATAAAGATTCAAGGTACATTATGCATATGTACCTGCTCTCTAAGATGTATATAACTTCCTCTACTGCAAATGTGTACTGATAAAAATAAAACTTTAAAAAATAATTACCTTTCCTGAACCATAATTATTTGATAAAAATAAAGCAGATGAGAAATTGGTTTTAAAACTTCATATCATACCTCAGAAGCCCTCAATCAGAAGAGTTTTCGAGGGATCTCTTATTTGTTTTGCCAAAAGAGATTCATCCAAACAGTATCATGGATCCAAACTTCAGGGCAGGCTCATTGCTGGGATGGCGTATCTGGCCTGAGGCGTTGCATATGGTCTGCAGAGTCTGCAGGGAGCCCCGCATATAAGCACAGCAGAAGAGGCCTCTAAGCCAAAGGAGCGGGCAGAGGTGCTTTCACACTGAAGTTCAGTTTTCTGCTCCTGGTGCTGCAGGCCCCGCCCATGGAAGTCCCAAGTTCAGCCTTGTTTGCTCTTCCCTTTCCCAAATCCCTGCGGACCCAGATCAGCTCTGGAGCTTGGTGAGGCAGCCTGGTATCAGGGATGAACAGCAAAGCCAAGGGAAATTGCCTACTGTTTCCCTTTGTCTTCTCTGCCCTGTAGCATTAGCCAGGGGTTAAAGAAGCACATGGCAGCCTGAGTGGAAATTAATTTGAGTACAGACACCAGGTCTAGTAAAAGGCAAAGCCCCGTTTGAATCCATGTTTTATCTGGCTCATGATAACCAGCTCTTTGCTACCACACTAGTCTTCTTTGGTAGAATAGAGTGGCCGGTGGGAAGTCACATAATGAGTTCATGCAGCAGAGCCTGGAGGAGACAGACTACGCTGGTCTTCATTATGGCCACCTGCAGATATCCCTTCCATTTTCTTTCCTCAAGTTCCCATCTCTTCCCTGTCTTTGCACTTCAGTGTCATGAGGAGGAGTCAATAATTACCCTTGTCCTTGCCACCTCTCCTTCCCCAGAACACCTGCATGCAGTTTCCTGCCATGTTGGGAAACAGAATCAACAACAGGAGTGCCTTCTGTGGGAAGCTCCTGCAGGGATGTGTCTTGGCATCTCTGGTGTTCCTGTTAGAACAACAAATACCATGAGTTTGTATTTTTTGATCAGTCAGGGGCATGATGGATAGTGCAAAATCATGTGAGTGTCTGAGTTCTATTATATCTCTGGGATCCTGTGCAGACTTTGGCCAACTGGTGTTTTAGAAACACAACTACGTATGAGCTACCAACTTACAGAGATCTCAACTTGTGTTGGTCTGTAACTATTATATTTGTATTTCTTTCTTCTATTCTGCTAGATGTCATACAACTGCATATTATGTTACTGTAAGACAGTGTTCAATAAGTATTTGCTGATGGACTGGTTCCATGGTAAATCTTACATATTTTACAGTATTCCTGAGTAGAAAACAAAGATTTGAAAGCACAGTGTAAGATTACTTCTCTTGAAATTGTTAAAAATGATTTTAGAAAGTGGAATAGCTTCATAAATTTTTTTTCTCCCTCTAGAGAAGGGCAGACACCACAGACCCTAGAAATCTCTTCTTAAAAGGTGACTCCATGGCTCAAAATATGTTCCAGTGGTCAGAGGGCCTGACTCCAGCTGCTTGTGGTTGTATTACCTTCTACTTGAGGGAAGAAAAAAAGAGCAGCTGTGCAGAGGCAGTTCAGTCATGAGTTCGGTCAGATCATTTACATACTTGTGATTTATCAAGCCCTGGGACCCACACAGGACCGGTATCAGGTGCTCCCTGTACCACATGCTGGCACATGGCTATTTGGTCTCAGCTGGAAGTGACTTTCTGAACTGTTTATGCAGAAAGATTGTCTGGTTCTTTATATGCTTCCTTAGCTCAATTATCTTTGAACATCCCATCCTGAAGCCCAGTCATTAAGCTTCAATCTTTCTTATTGGTCATCAAAGGCAGATCCCTAAGGAGTTTTCTGGCCAAAAAAACTGTTCTACAATCAATAATTTAGTTTTAAGAAGTCTTGTATTGCAGTCCTAGCATAAGTGTTTTGATATATGGTTGTATCTCAAAATAGATGCAATGGAAGCAGTGGCTTCCAAAAATGATTGTCCTCATCTTTTCAGTCCTTCTCTGAGATTGCCACATACATCACCACTTGGAAGTTTAAGTCAGAAATAAATCAGTAGGATGGCCCTTTCTGTAACCCTCAGGGTATCTCCAGCAGAGAATCTTCTCTGTGAAGATGCCATAGGGTAGAAAAATATTGGAAAGAAAGAGTTCATTTCTAGAAGCTACAGAGGCATTATGGTAGGAAATTCCATTCACTCACTGAATAGACATCTGTTGTCTAGTGCTGTCCATGCTATACCAGACACCCTTCTAGACATTAGGTACAGAGCAGTGAATGATACAGAGGTGTAGGACAGAGATCTAAAAGGTGACTCATAGGGGTTACTTCCCCTCACTGTAATTTGTCCATCTGTAGTTTTTCTGCAATATTACTCATCCTTCAAACATTATTTTTACAGTTGTCTTATAATCAGAAGGATACATAAGGAAACTCAGACAAAATATTGTTATTAAATAACATAAAAGAAAAGAATAAGCAAAAAGTTTAAAAAAAAGGTCCATTTATTTTATGTCCATTTTCTGACACATAGGACCAAAGTGGCTGATTGTCATCTCTATCTCGGTTTTTTTGATTAGCATGTTATTTTGTTGTCAAAAACCACATTGTCAATATCCATGAAAGATAAATGAACAAAACCAAAAGCACAATATGTCCTTACCTTGCACGACTAAAATTATTTACTTTGTCTAACTGAGAGAGGGACTGTGTAACTTGGTACACAGGTTCAGATGAAAAGCAGATCACCCTGCATGTAAACATGGCTTCTTTCTCTTTCTCCCTTTCTGTCTATAGTGTGGGTCTTCTCTGCTGGTTCTAATTGCCTAGACTTGGATAAATTGTTTCAGCAGAGCACAAATAAAACTAAATGTTTAGAATAATTATTAATATGATAATTGAGTGTTATTATGTTTTATCTAAGGGAGAGAGACTGAAAAAAACAAGATATGTTTTTAAAACATGCATCCAACTAGAAAACAGACCCCGCTTCATGGTCTGTGAGCCTATTCGTTACCACACACCACAGCTGAATATTAGAAAAACTAGAGGGGAACAATTACAGCAATTCCCAGCAAATAGATTTTGTAGAGGTAGAAAATAATAAGCTTTGGAATCAAACCTGAGTTCAAGATTCTACCTTGTTTTAAAAAGCTCAAAGACTTCCTTGGTCTCCTTCTCTTCATCTGGAAAGTGGAGACAGTAAGTACTCAGTTCACAGCAGTGTGCTTAGGATCTGAATCATCTCTATTGCATCTATTGCAGTAAAAATAATGTTACCATCTCTCTGTCCCTGGGTCTGGTTGGTCATTTTTCAAAGATGAGCTTGTGAGACATTGTATTCTCTGGCTTATATGTAAAAAGTCCTAACATTTTCTAGATGCAGAACAAGAGTATCAGCAGTGCATAAGAATGAGAAGTGAGGCAGGCCCAGAGCCTGCCCAGATAGCCACCCAGGAACACATGAAGCTGAAAGTGCACAGGGCAGCCCCTTTACTCCCGAGGAAGCAAACTCAGCGTCCACTATGGTACAACTGCATGAGTCAACACTCAGAACTGGCGGGCAGCTGTTTGCAGAGCTGACGTTTGTAAAGCCAACTTCATAAGAAGACCAACGGAGCAAACTAAACCAAAGAGCTACAAAATAAGACCCAGAAACACTTAAAAAAGTGAGACCCATGGTGGAGGAAAATACATATATATTCCCCAAAAAAATCTTTGAGTTAAAACCCCTGTTACATATATTGAGTGTATAGCTTTGGGAGATATGGAAACAAGAGTGCAAATGTACAAGACTTTTTAAAGAAATGAGAAATTTGTTTTCTAAATTAAACTCATAAGAGTCTGGGAGACATTTGTAGAATTGTTTGATAATATATCCAAGACTACTGCCTCTGCTGGGCCAATAGAAATATATTAACAATTCTCACTCTGTTTTTCATAGACTCTGCCAAACTCCCTGATGAATAGACATGCAGGTTTATTTTTCAGGGAAGAATTATTGAAGTAAGAGATAGTTGTGCCAATCCGAGCCCATTCTGCCCCATCACAACTTTCCTCACCACTGAAAGCCTAGCTGCTCCGTCTTCAGGGTCAGTGGTTGGGAAGGTACCTACAGGCACACTGGGCCTTCACGCTCTCAAAGAAAGAAAAGTTGTTTTGCACATGCCTAGAGGATACTCGAGTGACGTGAAGTCAGATGAAGCATGTGGGAGCCCTGTCTTTGACACTCTTAAGGTCTGAACACAAATGAAATGAAAACTATATGCCTTTTTCCTCATGTCTTTCACTTTTGCTTTGATTCTCTTTTTTGATTTTGGAGAGCGTGATACAAAGAAGGTGTATCGAGAAAAGGTAAATCTTCCTGGATATTATTAACAGAGCCTAACTTTCATGTAGTCATCTAGAGTGAGACTCTGATGACTACACGTGGTCTCTGGCAAATATCTGGGTCTTAACACTCTCCAAATAATTGTTTGTTCTTCTCTAAGTCATTTTCCATCAGAAGTCCAGATGTTTTAAAATATTTGCAAAACTTATTTTTCAGGTTTATCAAAAAATCCAAGAAAATAATAGTGCCAGACTTTTAAAATGACACTAGTATCACTGGAGAAATTGAAAAATTGTTGGGCACACTAGCTACACTGTATCTCCTTTGTCACATCCCATTCCTGCCATTAGGAAAAAGTGCCAGTGTCTCCATTTTATTTGGCTTAAAGATGACCCCAGTTGTTCTGCAATCAGGTTGCAACTTCAGCAGGTCCTAAACTGTCTTGGAATCTAGTGGGATGCCATCATTGATAAAGTAAAATTGGTGGCATCGCACAAAAATAAAATCTTGAAAGACAAGAAGTGCTAAGTAAAAGAGAAATCTAATGAAACCAAACCCTTCCAAGCAGACCCTTTAATGAGGTGGTACCATGTGAGCATAAGCACAGGCTCTTTCCTTGCAGATTATAAGGCTGACTCCATGTTTCTCAAAAGCCATTGGAGCTAGGAGTTCTAGAAGGCTATGGAAATGATTTCTAAAGCTATGAGGGTCATACAGGGCCAGAGCTCAAGTTCCCCTTGCAACCAGATTTGAATACTTTTAATAGACATTCTGTCTTGCTGGGCAAAACAGGACACAGCAGTGAAGACTCTTTCTAAAGTTCTTGGCAATAAATTTCCAACAGAACAGGATCCTGCCCCACTGCTAAAGCTAGGACACATTTTTCTTTTGTTACCAGACAGCGATAATCAAATAAGTGTGTGAAAATAAAATGTGAATCTTACTTAGCATCATAGCCAGTGGAAGGGAGGTCTCTGGAGAGTGGTCTTTATATTTCAATTTGTTTTTAATCTTGAATAATAATAAAGTGAGCAGTCTGCTTGTGCCCGAGTATATGAGTCAATGTATTTATGTAGACTTTAAAACTGGGCATCCTTTTCTTCAGTGAACATTGCACATGCTTCTAATGAGGTGCTCAATGTCCTGGGTGCAGAAGATGTAGTCATAACCCTCCGCGGAGAATGAAAGGAGACTGTTAGAAACAGTCATTCTTTCTTTCTATTGCATAGCTTGGAAAAGCTATGATTACTGGAGCTTATCCTAGATCAGAAAATACTCCCTGCAACTACACCGATTTTAAGGATTTCCAGAACATTTTTGTTCCAAATTTAGTTAAGTTTCCCAGCATGCCCCTGAGTTAGGTATGGAATATAAATGTGCCAAAAAATGACATGAATTAGGAAAAGTAGTATTTTATTGCATTTTATTATTTTGCTATTTGATGGAGGAAAGAGGGCTAAACTAATGGACGCTACACTCTTTTTAGGTGCAGCTGGATTAAAATCCAGAAGCCACAGGCTAATCCATTGTTATCACACTTATTTAGAAGAATCAACAGATTCCTGTGATTCAGCAATTTGGGGTATTAGATTAGGGTAAATCCAGGGGATGACTTTATCTCATTGAAAATTAAAATGGAGACAAAAACCCCAAAATACTAACATGAGTAATAATTTCCTGGGGACCAAGGACCATTTATGCTCTTCTAATAGCCATCATTAGGTGATTCCAGCATATGGAAGTTTCTCTGGAGAACTGGTGTTGAAATAATGCCTGCTGTCCTCTCTACTTCTTTGAAAAGAAATCAGTTTTGAGTGATGATCTTTTCCTCATTAGAAATGTCGGGCTCCATTGATTTATAACCTCCCCATGTCAACTGCCTAAAGGAGTAAAGCCTAGTTCCTGCTCTGTGGTAGAATTTTCTCCAACAGGAAGGTAGCTCTGTCTTCACAGTGATTTTCACAAATGCTGAATGGAAATATATCATCAGAGACAGAGCTAGGAACTTGGCTCATGTAACTTATCACTTTGTTACTCTTATTTTTTTTAATTTACTTGGTGTCTTTGTTTGTTTGTTTGTTTTCAGTGCTAGGAATTGGACCCAGGGCCCTCACACTGAGTTTGTAGTTATTCTTGGCAAAGTGCCTGCCAAGAGTTGGGCTAGGAGACTCTTCCTGGTTACAGCACATTTCAGCTCGAGAGCCGAGAATGCTGAGCAGTGCTGATGCTTTTTACTTTCTTACTGTCCTTTCCAGAAACTGTGTAAGTGAGAAAACAGTTCCCACTCTTCACTCCAGCCATGCCATCTAAGAGAGTACATTTCTCAGGTCTCTTTCACATGACCACAAAAATGTCTTGGTGATGAGATGCTTTGCTATAGCTAAAAGACTTTTTTCCTTTCCCATCCTTGGGAATGAGATCACATTTGCCATTCCCAAAGGGTTCTTCTTAGTAATGAGTGACATGGTGGCTGTTAGGATGTGGTATGTTTCACAGCCACTTCATGTGAATTCTGAATTCTCAGTAATTCATTCCCTCACGCACTGAGACCGTGAGGGCAAGTCGTAAGTGTAAGAAAAGGCGGATTGACAAAGATAGTCACTACTCACATTTACAGAAATCCAGATTACAGGCTGAGATGCTACTGTCTGTGGAAGTAATTTGATTTGAGAAAATCTGAACTGCTTTTCTTACCTGTCTCTGTTTTTGCATACATCATTGTGCTTCTCTAGAGTTTTGTCTGACTCTTCAATAGGATCTTCAAAGAGACCTTTCAAATGTCACCATTTCTTTGGCAATTTCTTGAATTTGTGCATCCAGATTTATTGCCTCTACTTCACTCTTGTCTTTATGTCCGTGAAATCAAATTTCCAGTGGAGTATTTGACCTCTGAGGTAGTGTGAGAAGCCTGATGGCAAGAATTACATCATGTAGTCCAGTGTTCCCAGTGCTTGGATGTCACTCTACCTTCAAGGAAAACGATGAATAATGATTGAGTTTGTTAAGTGTGATTATCTTATCACCTTTGTGCTTATCAACTTCCTGACTAAAGGCAAAATGTGATAACTTGTATTTTTGACTGCTTGATTTGTTTTTAACCCCAAGAAAGAGTTATCTAAAAATGAAACACATATTTCCATTTATTCATGTGAAAAATGTTCTTTGGATTTTTTCAAAAGTTTTTTTTTAGTTTTCCATTAAAACAGATGTGTTTTTTTTTTTCCTTGTGACTATGAATGACAAAATTAACATTCAGTACTTTAAAGAAAAATAGCTTTCTATTTTCTACTGCTTATTTCCTCAGGTTTTATTATCTTTAGATTCTCTTATAATAGCAGATATTCATATTTTGGATTCATATTTTAGTTGAGTTCATATTATCACTGCTCATGTCTGCTTTTGTAATCCAGAGATAATCTCCAGAAGTTACAATCACTAACTAAACATAAGAGTTTTAAATTCTTTATTATTCTTATGTAACTCACAGTACTCAGTATTTTCCATAGCTTGCAATTTAGACATGTCTTTGGGATAAAAGGTAGGTCCTCTGAAATTGTTCAGCATTGATTGTATATTAACCAGAATTTTTTAAGTTGTAAGGGAAAAAAGACAATGAACATTTGTTTGATTTTTTTTAAATTCAAATATGTTTGTAGTGCTTTCTTCGTCCCTAGCATAACCAACATTTTACAGATTAAAATGTACTTAACCCTTATAACAAGCCTGTGTAATTACTGTCTTCCTTTTGTGGATAATAAAAATAAGGAAGATTAACTAACAAGTACATAAACTAGAGGATGAGAAGGGTAAAGATTTTTGGGTATGTCTAAACTTTAAACATATATAGAGCAAAATAAAAAAGCCAAAATGTACCAACTTTTCACCCTAGTAACATTTTACTTTGTGACTCGAGTTCTTTACAAGACTGATATGACTTCTGCTAAAGGAAGAGCTGGAATAAGAACTCTGGTATCTACTTGATAAGTATCAAGCCCTACTCAATATAGAATCAGATATAGCACCTCCAAAATCATGTTCATGTGGAAAAACAAGTTACTCAAATCAAGTGTATGGCAGTCTGCAAGGTCAACCTGATTGGCCGTGGGATCAGCCTCAAGCTTGTTGGAACACACTGAATGAGTAGGTGGACACACCTGGAGGAGTGAGTGAGCTCCACCTTTGCTCTGGCCCCTTCCATGCTCTCAGTTACAAGCTGACCATCTCCTGCTCCACAGCACTTCCACTGCGGAGCCTACGGACCATGGACTGAACTTCCTTAAAACACGGGACAAGTTCACCCTTTCCTCCCTTAAGTTGTGAGTGTAATGTGTTGTGCTTGAGGCACAAGAAAGCAGACTATATACAGTTAGTTGGCCCTGAGGACTTCGCTTCATTCCTCAGTGACATCAGTTTGAAGTGTCCTGCTGCATTCCAGGTGTCACAAGGCCCAGAATGATGGTAACTAAATCACCCCTCATACTAAAGAAGTTATTTCTGTCCCTGATCCTAATTTAGTTTTTTTCCTCAGTTTTTGATGCTTGTCTTTTTCTAATCCAGAGTGATTTTCTGTTTCACTGCATTTGACTAATTTGACTTTTTAAAAACCTGTATTGTAGGTCATTGCTTAGTTTTCCAAGTGCCCCGTGACTATGTGAATTCAGAGAGCCTACACAGTAGGATGAGAGAGCCAGAAAATGACCAGCTTAAGGAAAAGCTGTCTAAATGAGGAGAGTGTTGAAAGCAGTCCCACGAGAAGTGGCTCCTGGAGACTGTGATTTGGGCCACAAAGAGGCAGCAGCTGTAAAATGCTCATAAATAACTGTGGGCCACACTTCTCAAACTGTCTGCATCAATGGGAAAACAATTTTGATTCTTAAAATTATAGACTTGAACCAGAGTTTTTGGCCTTGTAAAATAATCAAGCTGTCACATCTTAAAAATCTGAGATCAAATTTAAAATTCCACAGCTCTGGAGTAACTATTAAGACACAAAACAACCAATGTTTAACCATCTGGGCTTTGAAGACAAGTAAAGAAAAATATGGTAAATCTTTATAAAATAAAAAAGGCTGCAAATAATGAATATTAAATAAATAAATTTTGTAAGTTTTTACAAATCAGGTGTCTGATGAAGGGGTTTGGTTTTCTCGTTCTCACACTAATAAGAGAACAGAAGCTAGTCTAGAAAAGAGAGATGAGAGACCAGATTGTCCTTAGTCCAGATACCTTATTAGTGTGTGTCACACACACACACGCACACGCACACACAGGCACACACACTCACATGGAGATAACCATAGGCTTTTAATCTTCAACTCTTAACTCCAAACTCTCAGGGAATTTCTCATACCAAATTTAATATCATATTGTTTTTATACATGTAAATGAATAATACACAAAGTTCCTCAAGGGTCATCCCATGTCTTCCATCAGCATTTTATCAGCATTGATATCACTATCTTCAGAGGTAGAAGTAATGTTACAAAGAGATCATGATTGTAAGCAAAAATGTTCCGCAACCTTTGCATGTTTCAGACACACAGACACCAGTGGTGTGATAAGATGCCCCCACAAATTCATTAAATCATTTCCATAAATGCAGCCCACCTAGATAAACTCTAGCTATAGCGTACAAACTAAAGAAAGTTACCTTGCCTTTCTATTCATTGGTTTCTTGTCCAAACAATGATGACAATAACATTTTATCTTATAGAATTGAAGATTAAATACATTAATAGATATAACAGTTACATGTTCTTACATGTATTTATTTTCACCATTATTTTAAGTCTTATTCATTCATATATGAAGTAAGAATTATTATAGCCCTTGTTAAGTATGTGTAATACTTCACATACTGTATTTCATGGTGATTACTCCATTTAAGTTTTCTGATGACACTCCAAAATAACTACTTTTGTATATTTTTAAATATGAAAAAAACAAGGAACAAAGAGGGTGAATGATTTCTCATAATCACAAAACTAGCGGCATACAAATAGGGGCTATCTTTGTAAACCTAGGCCATACTTCACCTTTTTCTTCTTCCACCTCTGCATGTTGGGCTGTCACATTCACAAGGTAGAGTTCCATGGACACTTTTTAAGTCACGTGTCGCATTATTTGTAGTTGGAGAGCTCCTGACTGCTGTGTGGAATCTTGCTGTCCATTTTGACTTTCTACCCTAAGTCGTTTGACTCAAGGGAATCTTTCTGAGTGAACTGTCACAGAAGATTCTGGGACATTGCCCAACTAGATATAAGCTAGGGATTGTTGTGTAACTTTGTAATTTAACTCGTTTTAACCATGTGTAATACCTAGAATAGATTGTAAAAATCAGAGTAGTAAAATATTTTTGCTGCTTGAAATAAACATGTACAAGAAAAGAAAACAACTTGGCTTGTTTAAAAAGCATCTTAAGTCATTAAATAACTGATTGCCTCTTGAATTATCACCATACTAGGGCAAGGAGGGAAGAGTACAATCCTTCACCAACACAGTCTCTTAGTCTGTCTTCCATTTTCCTGCCTCTCACTTGGAGAAATCTTGATAATGAGAAATCACTAGATTGTTTTGGTTTGTGAGTCTATTTTTTACGTAGTTTCAGTGAGGAAGGAATAAACTGGGCATCTTTTTCTGTCAGCTAGAAAATACTGTCTAAGGAACAGACATTCTGAAATGAGAAAAATGCACTGAAACTATTTGAGGATGTTTTGATTTTAGCTCATTGTTCTCATCCATTTCTCGATGATTTCGGTGGGAATGTAATTTGAATTTTTTTTACCCAGTTAGCTACCACATACCGAAAGAACTTACCCAACTTCCCTCATAGAGACATCTGCTTAGGGAACATGTGGTCACAGAGAGATGAAAGTGAAGATTCAGAAACAAGTTTGATAGTTCCTTCTTACTGAAAACTGTGGGTCCATGTTTACAGTACACGAAGTTTCTATTTCTCTTAGAGAGTAGGTACATGTACATAATGCATCTTAGTTCTTGTTTGATCCCTTTCACCTCCTCACCCTCCTTCCACCCTCTGTCTCCAATCCCCTTGCCCCACTTTCCTTATTAGTGTTATTAGCATTGTTTTTAGCTCATGTTAGTGATATCCAAAGCTTACATTCATTGCAAGTACATGATATATTTATGCATGTCCTAAATCTTTTAATTTCTGCTTCTGCACTCCTCTTCTGATCCTTTGTTTCTTGAAATTATTTCCATTTTCAAAAGATCTGTCTCTCTATTTCTCTTGATAAGTCTTTGATTCTTTTGGGGTGTTTTTTTTTTTTTTTTGCGTTTTGCGTTTTGCCTTACTCAAATAAGAGCTACCATATGACACATAGCTTGTGTGTCTGATATATTTCTCTTAACATTGTATTTTCCAGGTATGTACATTTTCTTACAAATATCTTGAATGTATCTTTCTTTTTTTCAGAGTAATATTCCATTATGTATGTATACCACATTTTCTTTATTCATTGTTGATGGGCATACAGGCTGCTTTCAAGCTTTAGATATTATGAATTGTGCTACTATAGCCATTAGTGTGCATGGATCACTTTAATATGTTGTTTGTGAGACAGACTAAGAGATACCTAGAAGGGAAATAGCTGAGTCAAATGAAATTTCTAATTTTAGCTCTTTGAGGAATCTCCAGACTGATTTCCATAGTGACTGGACATTCCCACCAACAATGTCCGGATTCTTTTTCACTTCAGCTGAGCCAGTTTGCTGTTATTTGATTTCTTGGTGACGGCCATTCCCTGTGGCGGAAGAGCAAACCTTATGATTATTTTAATTTGCATTTCTCTGATGGTTATCTTTCCTGTCTCCTTGCTATTGCTTCACAACAGCTGGAAGAATAGGACATGAGGTTGAAGCAGCTGTTTATCAGCTCTTGTACCCAAAATTTTCAAATGTTTGTTCACATTTTTCCAATGTAAAGTCATCAAACTGACAAAATGTAGGAAGACCAGAAGATTTCCCATGTGTGTTTACATTAGCTGGACTGATCTTTTTAACAGCTGAAATGTTTAATCCCTTTCACCTCCTCACCCATGTTTACATCCTTGGTGCTTGATAGTGTTCACGATGGTCCACAGGAGCTGTGGCAGACAAATCCTTTGAGGAGTCCCCCAGTGGTCTGTAGTGTGTGAAGGTCCACCCGCAGGAGATTTGGTTCTCAGACTTGGTCTGGAAACCATCGTGCAGAGACATTATTTCAAATCCAGGGATACTTGGGCTGCAAGAGACTATAAGTTTCTCCAGGGACATAAAGGCCAAGGAGAAGGAAAAGGTCTCAGACCCAGACTCTCTGGCTTTAACTCTAGTCCTCCTCCCGCACGATGTGCTAGTGTGGATGAAATCAAGCCTACCCTAAGCACAACAGAGCATGACGCTTAGAGAATTCATTTTTCTCCTCAGGTAGAGAACGGTTCATTTATAAGAGGTAATGAACTTAGTTAAAATCTGAGTGACACTTTTCCCCAACATCTAACTCTAGGGATCCCTAGCATCAAACAGTCTCCTCTCTTTTGATCAGAAAATAACAGTTTAACTCTTAGGAACTTTGTGTCTCATAGTACTTCATGGTCATAATTAATTGTGATAATATATAGGAGTCCTTGTCATCTATTTATACAACTTTTCCTTGTTTCAGAGAAAAAAAATGAATGTAATGGCTTCAACTCAGTTTTCAAGTGCTTTAATTATAAGACATGTGCTTATGATTCCCATTGTAGTCATTTAAAATATGCTAAAATTGAAAATTTAAAGCATTTTGAGTGAAGACTAATTTGATTAGCCTTTCCACTAAATAAAAAATGCTGAAACTTTGATACACTTTTGCTGCAGAGTAAAACAAAAATGAGTTTTGTTTTTTTTTTCTGTTCATCCTACTGCTGCCTAAAATAGGCACTGCTGCCTAATTGGTGGCACTATCGTTTCACTGAACTTAACACTGAATAAAGGAAAAATGAAAAGGGTGATGCATGACATGGTTTTGACCCTGATCTGTTTACACATGGCCATTCTTATGAAAAAGATTTGTTTCCAACATCCAAATTTTATGCAAGGGCTCTTTGACTCTTTGTAAGCACTTATTGTTCACCTGGATGACCCTGGAGCCTTTTTACTAGACTTCTACAAGTAGAAGCGTACTGATATGCATACATTGTGACCCACTTCTTTGTAGAAGTCTATTATGAGCATTTAAGTTAAAAGATGAAGACAATTTCACAACTATTTCCATGCCAATCGTCCAGCCCTTCCCAAAGCCCACAGAGTTAGTTTCTCCACAACTGTCATCTTACAGAGACAACCTCACTCTGGTTTTTTACCCCTAGCTTGAATGAAAAGTCATAGAGCACAATTTCCATTGCTCTTCAGTGTTGGGTTAGACATCCTAGTTTTGCTGTGACTAGTTTATATTTATGCTTGGACATTGCTTATTTATACAATAAGAAAATTTGGACAAGTGAATATAAATGGGGTGAACAAAGATGAAATGTACCCAGGTTTCTATGGCAAGTGAAAGTATGTGAATATATTGCAGGAAACAAAGAGCTACAAATACAGCAGCATCCGCTGTCTATTTGAAAGACTGTCCCACATTCTCCTGTGGTCTTCTCACTTGATACCATGATGCTAAGGAAATAGGCACGTGTGACTCAGTGCCCTGAAATTAGTGATTAGTGTGATTCTTCCCTAAAAGGTAGCTTAGACTCAAGCTGAGTATGTGTTGAATAAGTGAGTGAATAAATGAATAACAATGGAGAGGAGCCACAAGATGGAAATTAGAAAACAAATTTTGATCCGCAATAAAAACTGACTCTGGAGAGGAAATCCAATCAATCACTAGGACTTCTGAAGAAAAGGGGACAATCTGTCTGTTTCACTATCATATCAGTGTCTCCCACACAACAAGCAATGTGCTGAATTCATCGATCCAAAAATTCTCTAGTATCTTCGATGAGTGAGGCACTGCCCTTGGCTCATACGGAGTTCCCTACTCATAAGCATCCTCTGTATTCTAGTGGTAGAGATAACCAAGTAAAACAGCAAATAAGTAAGAAATATAACAGCAGATAATGTTAGGAAATGTGGGAAATAGATCAGTGTATTCAGTTATTAGGGGGCTAGAATGTGAAGATAGGTTTCGTATTTTAGTGATAATAGACAGAGAATTTTTTCAGAAGAGGAAGTGTTTCATCTGGGCCTAGAAAGAATAAACCTTGCAAAGATCTTGAATAAAAATAGGGAGAAAAAAGACAGAAGTCAGAAAGTGGCTTCAGGAGCTTGAGTAGCAGCAAGGGATCCACATGGCCAGAGTTTTGTGACTCAGGAAGAGGCAGGGATACAGGAATTAAGATAGGAGTTGAGGGTCAATAGGTCTCTGTTGGTCACGGTGTGCAGCTTGATTTTGTTCTAAATGTGGTAGAAAAACCATTAGCACATTTTGAACCTTGGAGTGATCAGAGAGGCCTGAGATTTGAAGACAATAAAAAGAGAGGATTTCAAAATGTGGAATGAACTCCCAAAGGACCCTGACAAGATACTTGTAGTCTGGAAATTCACTCTTTCCCTAGCTCCTTTCCTGCCCAAGACTTTATCAGCCTCTGGAAACCTCCCTCCTCACCACTTCTTACTCCAAAATAGTGCCTGCTCTTCCTCCTAAGATATTACCTGATTTGGCAAAGTGGAACTTGGTAGGTGTGACTCAGGTAGGTTCCCGAGGTGGAAAGACTGTCTTGGATTTGCTAGTGATCCAGTCTCATCACCTAGACGCAGAGGATGATGAGACTATGGACAGATAATCAGAGATTTTCCATTGCTGGTTTTAAAAACAGAGGAAGGAGCCAGGAAGCAAGGAGAATGAGTGATGCTGGACAGTGGGAAAGGCAAGGAGACGCATTCTCCTTTGGAAGACAGCTATGCACGTACCTTGATTTCAGCTTCTTGGGACCTGTGTCAGATATTTGATGTACAGAACTATAAGATTTGCATTACTTTGAACCACTAAATAATGGAAATTTGTTAGCATCACTTGCAAAAAAAATGAATATACCATCCTACTCCATCTCTTTTATAGAGCTCATGGTTTCCATTATGGATCTGAAAACAACGCAGAGCATGCCTGAGACTATAATAGAGAAATTGAACATATACTGGCATAAAAACCTTAGCGCTTGCACTTTCCCATTGATGTACCAGAGGTAATTCAGGAACTCTGCACCTTGCTTCTGACTCAAGGGTGGTGCCATTACATGGGTGCTAACTTGAGGACCCACTGGCTGTTTATCATGAGGGTTTTGCACAAATGCCCACTCTAGACAAAGAATTTTGATGCTCTTACAGAGCTGAGGCTGTCACACAGGCCAAAAGGCAAATGCTGTAAGATGTACCACTCATCCTCCACATCACATGCTCTAAGAGGCTTCTGTTCTCCGGTGTTTAGTTTCTCCTTAGTTGGTGCTATAATGACACGCTTAATGTGACCCAGAAGAAGTAACTGAAGGGCATCCTGTGATGGTGAAGAACAACTGAAAAGTTGGTGAGCATAGGAAGCCACCTCTATGCTGAGCATCCATGCTCTGTTAAATCCAGTGGCTTTCCCAGCACTTTCACTGACTCCCACACCCAGAGCTTAACAAATCCTCCTCTTGTTTTAAAGCTTTTCATGTAGTCCTATAACTTCTCTCTTATCATAAAGGGCCAGATTCCTGAACTAAATGACGTTATTAATCGGTGAGAACAGATGAGTTATCAAAGCCTTATGATTTCTCACCACTTTCTTTGTACCAGATTACCTTACTGTCTTAGGACTCATAAACTTGTTATTTTCATGGTTTTCATAGGATTTTAAGAACCTATAAATCTCTTGGGTATCACGAGTTCACTGCAGTCGTTATGCTCTATAACCTGTGTTCCTTAATTGCACACCGCTCACCATACTGAAAATGAAATCAATTGGCAGTAGAAATTTGTTATTTGGGGATGTTAATAGATTTTAGCAGGTTTATTTTGCACCTTATCTTTTGGAAAGACTTTATTTTGCAACTTTCCTTGTTCTAGTAAATCTTCTCTTAAATTCTGAACTTTTTCTGACTCTCCTTAGCTCTTTTTCTGACTCATTGAGAAAAGCAGGAAGGCAAGAGCCCTTCCAGGACTTCGGAGTTTGCTGAAACAATGGAATAATTCTCAGAGAGGAGCGTCCCAACTGTGACCTATTTTCTTCCCTGCTCCACGTGCACAGGAATCCAGATGGTTTGATTAAATATAGCCTCTCCTGATTCGAGAGGGAGCACTTTTCAGCATGGAGTCTGGAGAATTAGCCACATGACTCCTGTTAACGTTAATGGAGGGCACCAAGGCATTCCCCGCTCTTGGGGCTGTCAATGTGGCCCGAATGCTTGCTAAAGGGTTACTTCTTCCATTTGTAGACCATCTGGTTCCTAGTATTATGCAAGTGAATGAAAAATTTCTTGCCACCTTTAGAAGTAGCTGGACACACTTGGGTGCTTCTCAGACTTGAAGTTGCATTAGACACCTAGTGGAGTATTAACACTGTCGGTTACTGGAACCCAGTTTTAGGAATTACACTTTAGTGAGGCTGTGGTAGGGCCTAGCGATTTTCATCTCAGGCACCCATTCTAAATATTTCAGTGGAGGTGGTCCACATTCAGAGGACGCTCAGGGAGAAAAACACATATGTGCACATGTGCACACCCACATGGCCTCGCATACGTGCAGTAATAGTGTTTGAATTCTAGTTCTCCATTTTGGGAGAGGACACCACTTCTCTTACCTTTCTAATTACCCTTTTTCTTCTATGAGTAATAATGTTGGCATTAGATATTTATTTTCAGGATTAAATATGATAAAATACATCAAATGCCCAAGATAATATTTATTTTTTTCTTCCTCTTATCCCATTGATCAAGAGATAAGTTTCCAACAGCGAAACCACAGTGACGTGTCACTATCAAAGTTCCTTCATGTGACCCCGATGGCTCAGTACACAAACGGGGAAAGATGTGGGAAGGGCTCCTAGCTGTCATAAAGAAAGAAATCATTGCAGAATAATTTTCTTTTTGCTCAGTGAATTCTTGAAACCCACCAAAGGCATTTATTCTCTCGGGGAAATATTATCTACCTTGTTATCAGAATTTAAAATATGATTACTGAAATACCTGGCATATGTCCTCGTAGTAGGTGCTTAATCAATGACAGATCCTATAATATTCTCATTCATTCATTCAACAAATAGTGGCTGAATATCTCTTGCATACCAGGCACTGTCATGGCTGCTGAGATTGAGAGGCCTTGTGTGTGTTTTCTGCTGTTGCCAAGGCTACAGCTGAGTGGGGACAAGCGGGCACTTCCATGCTGTGTGTGTAAAGCAATTAGTGTCTTTGTGAAGACTGATATTCTTAAAGGCACCTACAGGACTCGAGATAAAGGAATGTATAGTAGACAATTTAAGGCATGACAAGAAAATTTTAATGAAAACAAATTGACCTTTCATATCACAAACCTCCTAAGAAAATGTTATTAAGTTTTGGGGCTATCAATCCATATATTTTCCCTGCCAAGATCCCTTAACCTCTGCTGATTATAAATGATGAGGCTATGCCTGCAGTTTATATGAGACACCAACACATCTAGGTGACTTAAAGCAAATGTATTCAATGATCTTCCAAGAGAAGGGCCCAGGATCCTACTAAAACATCAGCATTACTCTTGTTATTTTTTCCTATTTCACACTAAAGTTAATGAAAGTATTTTGTCATTAATTGTTGCATAGAATTCCCCTCTTTTTTCTTTGATTTTTAAAAACTTGCCTTTTTGCTGAGCAAACCTACCAAGAGGCTTTCAAAGTCTGCTGATAAGCAGTAAACTCTAGACACAAGGCAAAAGCCGAACAGGAGTGGACTCCCTCACCCTCTGCCCCTTGATGTATATGACCTACTTCTATGGGACTAAATAAACATCTGTACAGACAGGACATTTTTTGTCTCATCTTCCCTGTTGAAGCTGTTCAATGCCATGTTTTCCTGAGAATAAGAACTCATGGAGCAGCCTAACTAGAAGAGCCTTAGCTGGTTTTTACCATGGTGAGGCCCATATCATGCAGAAGATTATATACCTCACTGTTCTTTTGTTTGTTAGCTACTCTGTAATAGCACATAAGTCAGGAATAGGCTGACTGGGGCTGGCATTTTTTTCTGGTTAGATCTTATTTTTAAAACAACGTGATAGCTGTTTCAAATTCTGAATTGGTGAGGGTAGTTTTACCCACAGTTCAATTGAGGGATTCATCCAGGATTAACGAGGCCAGAAATGGCAGCTCATAGGCCTAGAGTTTATGCAGTGTCATTATGCTGATGAGCAGATACAGTGCATGTACCAAGGGAGAAGCTGGACTACACCACACACATGAGTGTGGAGTTAGAAATTGACCAGTGTGACTCTCTGAATGCCATCTTGGGAAATGTCCTAGGCAACTGTAGGAGAGAAAATGGAAAGCTCCACCATGTACCTTGTTACGGCTCTCAACTTCCCAGTGCCAGGAGTCGGAGGTCATATATCTCTCAAATATCCTCAGAACCTGTCTCCTTGATGATAAAGGTCTTTGTCCTATGTTTAATGAATGATCATAAAGAATATGGCACACAGAAAGTAATCCTCCTTATGAAGTTACTGTGGTCTCTGGCTTGGGGCTCTCAAGGTGATATTTATGAGAAAAATGAGAACTTTGCCCCTTGTGAACTGCTGGCAAATTCAAGAGTATCTAGCCTGGGTATAGAGCTTTTCTGTCCTTTGCGAAAAAGGAAACAACTGGTTATAGGGCCAGAAAGGGCCTTCTTATAGCAGTATTTGAAAAAGGTACAGTTATTTCAACCTACGTTGTTAGACACATCATACTTGGGGAATTTTTGAACTTCTGAGGAACAGAAGTAAAACAGTTCTTAATTTGTTATCCATCACTGTTGAAGTTTTGGTGGTGATTTTGATTTGATAAAATAATGGCTCCTCTTGGGAAATTAATATGGCCCTTTTATGTTAAGTGGGTCAAGCTAAATAGACTGGAAGCATTTGGCGTTAGAATGTTCACACAGTGGTTATGTCAGTGTATATCCATGCCTTTTGGCTTCTAGACATTTGTTTTTCCTCTTTGCTGGGACTTCCTTCACCATAGAATTTCATGCTATGGAAATGTGCTCTCAAATCTCTTTTCCAGTAATGTTTAAAAAGAGGCACACTGAAAAAAATGAACCATTTCCCAACATTTAAACAGCAAACCCAAGTACCATGTGGAAAATGAATTACTGTCTTGGTCCCAAAGAACATCACATAAATCATTTAAAAATTGATTTTGTAGCTTCAGAGTTGTACACTTTTGGCAAGAACCTCTATCCTGTGTAGTCTTCAGGTTATGAACCCGTAGGAAATAAGAGATTCTACAAGACTAACAGACCTTTTCAACCAGTTTTATTATCTGCCAAAGTCTCTCCAACATTTTAGTTACCTTCCTATAGGCCTTCAGAGAACGTTTTATTTATATTCCTTTTCCAGGTCAAGCAGAAGAGCACCAGGAAAGTCAGTTTTCTGCAGAGAAAAGTACATTAACTAGATACCTATTTCTAATAAGCAATGAGGATATTTCTAAGGTAATACAAATAAGCATTGAAGAATTGAATTTGAATCTTGGCTCTTACAGTTTTAAGTGTGGGCAAGTAAAAAAAAAAAGTGAAGTTGTACTTCAGTAACAGCAACTGTAAAAATCTCAATGGCTGACTACAACAAGGATGTACTTATTGCTAACATCACAAGGACTCTGTTTACCTTGTTCTCCATTTGGGACATAGAGTACTGGATGATCATCCCTCTGAAAGAAACACTACCATTTGTGGTGGCACAAGAGAGAAAGTTCATTCTTAAAACGACAACCCCAAAGCAGCATAGACCTCTTTCTTAATTGCATTCCATTGGCAAATCAAGGCACGTGGCTACATCTAACTCCAAGGGGACAGTGAAGAGTAAAGCTTCTTTCTACCTCTAGACACCAAAAGTAATGTTCTACCTCTCTAAGTGCATCTTCTTGTCTGAAAAAGTCATACTGTTTGCTCTCAGTGTTGTTATAATTAATGGTCAGTTATGAAATATGTAGTCAGTGCTACATCATGACAATTACTACCACAGCTCCATGGTAAGCTGCTATTCTTTGTCATTTGTGATGCCTGTGGTGCACTGAATTATTGTTCTTTCAATCCAAAGTCATCCTATAAGCTAAGCATGAATATTGCAATTCTGGAGATAAAACTGAGGCTAAAAAAGATTCAGTGACTCTTATATATCAACCAGCAACCAGTCATGGAACGGTGACATCAGTGATCCTCGTGAACTGACTCCCCAGTCTGTGGTTTTACTCTGCTCTGATAATTGTCATCTTTCCCTAATGGGATGCTTCCATTGTTCAGAGTTGACATGGCCATATTGTGAAGCAATGTCAGTCTTTAGTTATCTTGCCTTCTTGAGAATTACAAAAGGGTCATTTTCTAAGAAGTGTAACTTCCCTGATCTCTGGGTACTTCTAAGCCCTCTTTATCCTGTGCTTCTTCCTCGCCTAATTTAGTGAGTGAGAAAGTTGTCAGGACAATTAAATACTACAATAAACAATTTGGCAAATGTCTTAAATGGTGTCTGTATTATTTGTTTAGAGTAAATCAGCCTAAAAATGCAATTTTGAAATCCATGCTCACTATTTCCAAACATATGTGCATTATTAGTGGGAAAATTCCCAGAGCTACCTGTCCATTATATGCAATATAAAGCAAGCATAATTTTTTTACAGTAAGGGGCTCAAAAATATCTCTTGAATGAAAAGATACTCTAGTGTTCTTTAAAACTACAGTGCTAATGGTTGTGTATTTTTTGCTTGAAAGTGGATTACATGCCAGTGGACCCAAACTCACTGCACATGTTCAAATTTTATCAATCTATTGTTCAAGTCATAGATGAGTGCCATTGTCTGTAGATGAAAAGTTATGTTTATTAGTTATGTTTCACTCACTGCTGGCTTTGGTTACCATAATCTCCCCTCAAAGTAAAATATCTTTACTATTTTCTCACCTGGAGAAATATGGAAATCACTAGTTGAAAATAGATAGACTACTTCCTCGCCATGTCCCACAGTGCACCAAGAACAGTAGTGAACATGGCCACTGTAATAATGAATAGTAAAGACACACTGCCTTTTTCCTAGAGGTTACAATATTTTTGTGAAATAGGTGTTTTTAAAAGACATTTAATCAAAGAAAATAGAATTGCACACTTTGATAAGTGACAGAGAAATTACTTTGTCATCTGCCCAGAAGCCTCCTTTTACTTCATCCTATCACCATTTTTTGTCTTAATCAGTAAAACATAAAAAAGAAAACTGTTTGCAGTGCAAAGCTGCATTGTTCTCCAGTGCCCAGCACAGGCTTTCCCCTCTTTAGGCAGTTCATTCACACCTGCCTGAGATCTTGACATCTGGGGCATCATGGAATCTTCATCCAGCAAATGAATGACATAGAGCTGCCTTACATACAGGGTCTTCTAGACCTTGTGTCTAAAACTAGCACTGCATAAATCCCTGAGGAGAGAAAATAAAATCAGCCAAGTAAGACCTTGGCACTGAAATCACACAAAGCAACCCTAACGTCCATCACATTTTGCTTGAACATTTCAACCCAGAAGCCCTTCACAGCCCCAGTTGAGCAATTTCTAATACTTTCTGTGAGATCGGTGCCTCGCCTTAGCACAAAGGAGAAGTCTTCTAAGACAAGGGAGGAAAATAACCAATAAATAGCATCTGGAAAGAGCTGAGAAATGATTGCTTCTGCAAGCACAAGCTGCTGGTGTGTATATGCACCAAATACTGATGGCCTGGCTTCCCTGTTTTCTATGGGAAAGACTCCACAGAGACTCGTGGGTAATTGATGGCCATACATGCAGCAAACATCCCCAGACTAGCCTTCCAATCAGTGTGATAGAACAACCTGCCTTTCTTTTGCAGAAGCTCTTCACAGCCAAGATTTCCCGAGACATGACATGCCATTTTGACCTGGTTCCATCGCTTCCTTCATATACTCAGCATATTTAGAGTGTAGAGAAGAACTTACAAGAGCTCTCCTCTCTGTCGTCCCATTTCTTTATTAAGCTGTCTTCCTAGCTGTGACTACATTGAGTAATTCCACTTCTTTTAGTTTGCAGATGAGAAAAAGATGAAAAGTTCATGAACAAAATTAAATTCTGCAGGTGTTTGCCCTGTACCCTTAGGTCTGACAATAAGGCAAATTCTGTGTGCTGCATTTTCTTGCCTTGAAGAATATAGATATGCAAAATAAGCTGTTTAATTTCAATTTTAGTTTTCAACTTTAATTTTCATGCAAAAATCTAAATTTTAAAAATTGTATCTTCTTTCTTGACAAAAGTGAATGTTTCAGTACAAACATTACAGCTGAGGTTGAGAAGAACCCCAAGTATCATTCCTTCTCTCCTTTACTAGAAGCTTCTTAAATTCATATTACCTCTCCCTTCCAGTGATATTAATTTAAATGCTCTTAAATTTACTCAGTATCAAATTTGACAAAAGAGAAGACTTCCAAAAGACAACCCATTTGTTTTGGTCTTTACTATTATAGCATTTGCTTCTAATCAGCCTAGGTCAAAAAAAAAAAATAGGTCAGCACTTATGGAACATTAAAAAGGTGATACAAATGGACTTGATGAGGGCTGGGGATTTAGCTCAGTGATTCTAGTGCCTGTCTTACAAGCGCAAGGGCTCAGGTTTGATCCCCAGAAACCACAGGCCATAGTGGGCATGGAGACTCACGCCCAGCAGCAATCAGTACCACATACCACAGTGCTGGGTGTGGTGGCTCATGTCTTTAATCCCAGCACTCAGGAGGCAAGGGCAGGAGGATTGCTGTGATATGAGTTTGAGGCTGAGCGCAAGGCCAGCCTGAACTACTAAGTGAGACCCTGTCTCAAAAAAAAAAAAAATGACTTGGTGATGTTGTTCAAAAAGCTCTTCGTCTTCCAAGTAAACACAACAGTACTGCCTTCTATGGATAACAGGCCCACAAGTTGAATATTCATAGGGATTATGTTCTTTATCTAGTTCCCGCTTTGGGATTTCCAAACTACCAAAATAGAAATAGTATACCAGTCTTAGATGTTCGAAGGGGTAATTCTTCTATGAAGAAGAGTGGAAAAGAAAGACAGAAAGAGAAAGTGAGAAAGAATATCACATCTCTCCTCTCTTTGGATTAAAAAAAATGAATCATTAAAAAAATGAATAAAACACTGATAGACTCAGATATAAGTAATTAACTGTAATTCAAATTCTGAAACTGAATTCTCTATCAGTTTCTAGATGACATAGAATATGTACACTGTGGTAAGAAGTATGGTTAGTAAATACATTAAGTGCCGTCCAATGAGACACTCTGATAGATGTTCCTGGGAAGCCAGCAGGAAGCCTGTCACTACTAAATGACTTGTCAACAGATAAACAGAGGAAGATACATATCGAGGAGAAATTAAGGCTCATGTATTTTATATATTATCACAAATGAGTGCCAAATTTTGAGTACAAATTTTATATTTTTGTTACTTATCAAGAGTGATGAAAGAGGACCCCACGTGGCAGACTCTGTTTTTAAAAGTCAAAACCTAACTAATGAAAATGAAAAATTGCTATACTGATGGGTTATTTTTTTCAAGCTGTGAAAAAAAGATCTTGAGAAAGAAATGTTCTCTGGTGGGTGTAAAACTTCAGAAGAGGGTGAAGAAAGGAGTCAAAAACGGTTTTGACAAGTTTCGGAAGAAATGAGTATTAAACAAGGCACTGGGTGTGGTGAACAGGCTCCCACTGCTACCCGAGTCTGTTTGTTAGACCCAGGGCAGGGCTGCTGAGCACACTGAGGGCCCAGACTTAGATATTTAACAACCTAGGTCCTTCTAACGGGAAGGCTGCCTCCGTTCCATACTCTGAAGTGTTCCAGAGCATCAGGCTCGAATATCATGGATAGAATGTCTCGTTGGTTGAAAAAGTCATTTATGCGGACCCCTCTCGGGTTTACTTCATCACTCAGCAGAGCGGAAGCCTGAGTTAGCGTCTGTTCATGGGCTTTCTCCAGATAATGTAACATATGACACCTTTCTCATCGGCTCAGCATCTCTGAGGAAAGGTTCCTTTATAGCGCTTCTCTCAATCGATATGATGCCATCTACAGATTTGTGCCGACTACTAAAGAAACTGAGTGAGACACAGGCCGTTTCCACTCTTAATCTTCTGAATTCAAATACAGCCATTGGGGACTATCATTAGAAAATACGATTTGTACTGAATGGATCGGAATCCTTAAAATACATTTTGGCCAAATCCAGAACCACAAATAGGGTACTAAGTGGGCAGGGAGGACCAGTTGACAGGTCTGATCTTTGGCAAAAGGTCACATTGAGGACCCATGAATGTGATGATCTGTGAGATAAACTCGAATGTCAGTGTCTCTGTCTCCTTTAAATGTCAGAAGCAAGTGGCTTCCTGTGCTTCTGAAGCACTTTTTTCTTGTTCTTGGCATACCACAGTCACCACAGTGGCTAGCTCCGCACCCTGAAACATGCGTACCAAATGAGGGGACAAATGACTGAACACTACATCCAGCACTGAAGATGCAGTCTGCAGGCAGTCAGGAGAGCCAAGGCTTGTAATTTGAACAAAATATCACTGTTTTGGTTGGACAATTTTCCTTTTAATAAGCTTTCTCTATGACGATGGATCACAGTCCTCTGCAAAGGATAATAACACAAAATGCTCGACAGCTTTTCTCGCAATTGTTTAGCGTTGCATTGGCCTAATTACTGTCAGCATCACCCACACTAGTAAATTGCTGAAGGGTGCCGTGGTGCTTGTCATAGTGTGAAGTCACCATCCTCTCTGTGCTCCCGTTGCTGGGTGATGTTCCTGTGTACTGTAAGAGACGCTTGGTTAACCCTGGAGTCCCCCAGCCATGTGGAGATGTGAGTCTGCTATCCCATGAACCTGGAGAGGAGACTAGATACCATTGGTGATAATTTTGGACAGATCACATAAAGAAATACAAGAACAATTCAGCTCTTGGGGTCTTCTGATACACTGAAGGAAGAGGGGAAAATCATATTCCATATGGGCATTGGCTGGAAAATTATCTATTTATATGATCGCCCTTCTTTTGAAAGGGAAGAGAATTCATTGCTTTAATTAACTTCAGTAAAGATTAGATTGTTGCAGGGGGAATATTGACAAGATGTGTTTTGCATGATCTGAGAAGTTCTTAGAAATACCAGTTGTATCTATAATCTTTTTCCTTTCTCTGAAACTTCGCTGGTGATATTCCTGCCACAAATGAGGCTGTCTAGGGAGAGAGTCAAAAAAGGAACAAAAGGTCAGAGAAAGATTGGGAAAGAGCTCATTTCCATAATTATCATTGATTCTTGTTTCATGTTAATTCTTGTTAATTCATGTTAATTTATTAGGTTTCCTCTGATTTGGGCCTAGCTGATAACAAGTGAATAGAACATGGGGAGTCAATTGTCTCCTTGAGGGCTGCAAGTAGAAAACTTGCTGAAAAGACATCTTTGGTTGGCATATGTGACAAGGGTTTCTGAAATGTGTAGAAATATGCTGGCATATTAGGAACTGCCGTAGAGAGCAGTTCATTTAGAATGAGCAAAGATCTGGAAGTAATCTCCATTCTGCAGTTAGCTAATGTAGAGCTGAACCAAAACGGTACACTATATGCAGTGTTTAGGTGTAAACAGAGAGTTATGACAATAGCTGTGCTGTATGTAAAATTATTTATTCTATTTTGTTATTATTATCATCTTTGTCAATGGACTCAGCCCTCTATTTTGACAGGAGAGACTGAAGCGGTTAGCGACTGGACTTATGGAGAGGCACATCTGCAGTATAAAGGGCAGGGGCTCTCTCCCCCTCCCCCACCTCATCCCTATAAAGAGGAGTGAAGGGAAGGTGGCCAGAGTGTGGTGAAAGAGGACCCCAGGTGGCAGACTAGAGGCAGAGCCCAATTCAGTGCCTTGGCCTGCAGGCATTCTGTAGGCCTAGAATGTGTTCTGGGAAAAGTCCAGTCCAAAATCTGAGGATAAGCCTTCTGTCTTCTCTATGAATGTTTGTTTGTTTGTTTGTTTGTTTGTTTGTTTTACTGTTCTCAAACTCCCTGACTTAGTGTGAGGAAGTACTGAGTGACATAAAACACAAAGATAGAAACACACACACACACACACACACACACACACACACACACACACACCCCATTTGTAGAACAATAACATGACCAAAAGGAAAGGACTAATCTTTAAACAAAGAAAACAAGAGTACCAGACAGCCATGAAATAATCGAGATAGTAAAGAACTCTAGATAGTTCCATTGTGGGACAGCTAAAAAGACACCTGACCTTTACGTTCACTTTGGTATTTTGTCCATAAATTTATACACAGGCACAGGAGCTTCATACTGCCGTCATACATTCTGCAATTCATGAGTGTATACTGTGACCAGTAGATCTCAGTTTTAAAATACATTAGAGTATCTTCATTTGAAATTAGACAACCCCCTTGGTCATACTTACATTCTCTGAACCAATCCTGTCCTCTTCTACATAGTTGTGAAATATCCTTAAGAGAGTACTGATGTAACATTTAGTTAGGAAGAGAAGTGACCAATATCGGTGTCTGTTCGTTCTAGCAGTTAAAGTAAAATGTTTGTATTTTATGGTTTTAGAAATTAGTTAGAAAGTTATCAGGTGGATTTTCATGGAAGTATTATCATGTCACTGTCCCACTGTGGATAGTATGGCTTCTGTTGGGTCTCCGAGTGCTAGGACAGCACTAGAGACAGCTCACAGGCCCTGTTGGCATTGCTCTTCTAGCTGGCAGACTGAGATTACTGGGCCATCTCCCTAGCTTTAGTTTGATACACATGTGGGCACAAAGGTGGTGCCAGAGAGGCCACCAAATAGAGTTATTGTGTCTATCTTTTCTCAGAAGGGTATGGTCTCAGAATAGTCACATCTTCCTTGATGAATTGAAAAAGTATGGCATTTTTCTTACCTCCCTTCTTCAAGTCTTGCCTCACAGAAATGTTTTAAAATTACAATGATATCCTACTGTTAACATGGATCTTCAAATAAGGCAAAGGAAACACCCTTACACTCTCCCTTCTTAATTCCACACCTATTTTTCTTAGCAAAATGACAGAATTCTAAAGCTGGAGCTCTTCGCTTTAGAAATGAAAGTCAAACTTCAGAGAGATTTAAGGGACAGCCGCAAGATTCCACAATTATAAAAAGAACTCGAAGCACCGAGGTTCTCTGATACTGGATCAGAATCTTTTCCCCTACTCCATGCTGGCTCCCTTTTGTCGTATAGATCCTCTCTGCACCAAATAATTTTCCTTTCAATGTACGTGATGAGAGAAAATCCAAAAGCTGAACAGCTTCCGCAGCTCCGAGGCCCTCCCAGAAGCTAGGCTCTGGATGCTCGCCATGGGCTGCATCGCCAGCTGGTTCTCTGCCCACTCACAGCCTGGGAGTGGACAGATGGTGAGGATATCATCATTTCCACCGTGGAGGTGGGGGGAGGAGTGCATTTCCAACTCGTCCTTGTTTGTCACGTTAGAATTCTCTTCCATTTGCAGACACTAACCACGCTCCTGGAGGAAAGAATTCTTATTTGAAGCTCCACTATGGAGAATGCTTCTAAGAAAAGGTCTGTCATTTACAAAGAGGGAAAAAAAGAGAAAGGGCAGAGAAAGAGAGAAACAAAAAATAGAACTGGGAAATAAACCTGATAAAAGGAATGGTAGGGTCAGTGGAAGGCCCAGTCGTGTAGTATTCTTGCTGAAATAATGCTTGTACATCAGCCGAAATGAGTGTTCCTTCGTTGATAAACCCACTTCCTCATTAACATACGTAAAATTGTCATTTGGTGGTCTGACCTCTCCAAGGAAGATGCCAGTGTTGTCATAATGAGCTTCTCCATCCTGTGAAAATAAATGGGAGCCAGTGTGCTCCTAACAAATGTTAATGTCCAGAGAGTTTGGTGGGTCTGATTATATCCTGAATAAAAGGTATTGGTGTGATATTGGCTGGCATGTAGGCTGAACCTGAGGCATTAGAGGAGTGAAATTAAAAAGAACAGTAAGTTCATGTTAAGTTTGTTTCTATAAGAAAATGGTATATTGAGAGTTCAGGAGAGTGATTCTTGGCTGCACTGAGCTTTGTGTTTTCTGATGACCTTTCTGAGAGAGTGGGACATTTGATACACAATTAAAACAGGCTCCAATTTAAAAAAGAAAAAGTATAACAGCTCAAATCAGAGCAACTGGATTGTTGATAAGTGGACAATCCAGCTCAGAGCTTGATTTTACCTGCATTTTTATAAAGTGGGGAATTCTTTTTACCCTTATAATTTAAGGAAAAACTTTAAGATAACACTGTATGTCTGGTTTTAGTCAACTGATGCTTTCATTATTTAAAAGGACTTTTTTCTTTAAATATATAAGTACTAATACTAAAATTCACCTGTTTAAATGGAAAACATAATAAAAATAAGTGCTCTTTTATTCTGATTTGATCTTTGAAAGCAAAACAATGTCTGTGAGAACAGGTCTGAAAATAGGTTTAAAAAGACATTCTCATTTAAGAAAAAAATACCTGTAAACAAACTTGCAAATATACAAGAAGCTGTTTTGTATTTTTGTCAAATCTAATCATTCTTGTTTCAAACTCTATTAAAAAAACACAAAGTCTAACATTTAAAACCAGATTCACATCCATAAGTTAAACTTTTTATTATATGAATAAATTCATCCACTGTATTACAGAAAATTTGGAAATAAAGATTAAACAAAAAATCCATAGTTTACTTATCTATTATCATTATTTATTTATTGCTTTCTCAGTAGTTTTACAGATCTGTAAACAAACTGCAAATACAATGGTGTGAGATCAAAACCTCTTTGTCATTAAAATGTGTCACTACTGTGAGATTTTTACCTGTCACGTAGTGCAGACATTTTGAAGGACCAGGACTACATAAAACTCCACTGCATTTACCTATGGTGTCCCGTGTACTTTGAGTGAAAGATCCTGAAAGGAAAACCATTGCATTTGGATAGATGATTAGATTAAAAATATTTATAGAAGAATTAAGGGATGAAAGTTACATGAGATTTGCTGTGTCTATTTGCTTATTTATTAAATATGAGAGTCTCTCTCAGATATCTTCTGTCATTCGACCTCTCCCAGCTTCCAGGCATGGACTTGCCCAGGAAACACAAAACAAACTTGGATTAAATATCTGCAGGAAAAGATCCCTTGTGAAACTTCCTCATGCAGTGAATTTAAGTGTGGGGGTTAAAGTATTAAAGAAATCCTGAGTCAATGCACAAGCCTTCTGGGTTTATTTACAAGTAATATCTAAGAGGTAGATCCTGTCTGCTGGGTTCTTCTTGCCGGAACTCATGCATATAGCCCTGTTTGGAAGAAGGCCTCCATTCCTGTTTTTCTCTCTTTGCTTACCACCTCTTCCTGCATGCCACACATCAATAAAGAGGTTTTCCACATTAGCCCTGTTGCCAGCCAGCCACTTCTCTTTGTTTAAGTCTGTTTACACAGTCTCCTTGACAACATAAGGTAGGAGTTGATATTTTTTGTATCTCTGACTAGCAGGTTTGGTTTTTCCCTTGTGTGGAGCTTATCCACCTCAGACACTGAGTTATTTCTAGGGCAACTTTTTGTGAATTTTAAAAAGAGAACCATTTTCACACCCTATATTTTAGCAATCTCCCATCCGGACACCCAGTATTCTAAAGAATCCTTAAAAAAAAAACTTACAATTGCTGAAGAAAACATTTCTTCTTATTTATAAAAAACATTTCCTCTTGTTTGATTCTTCTTGCTATCATTTAATTTTCCAGTAATTTTATTTGATTCTGTAGATCTGTGACATTCTCTTGCCTGATGTTGGGGTACAGGGAGCAGAGCACTGACCTCCCTTAGTTCTGTGATCCAGTCAGCTGGAACTGTTTTTGCATCACACATGTTCATTGCAACCAGCTCATGCTGAAGTGCACCAGTAAGTCATCCTATTTGTTCTTCTCAAAATCCCAAATTCTTCACAGGTGAACTTCAGGGTATTTGACATAATTCTGGGCTCAATGTGAGTCCTGGAGGGTATGAACTCTGTAATACTGTCAGAGAAAAATTTTTTTAGTCACATATCATGACAAAGTATGCCTATAAAAAAGGTGAAAATTAGTTGGACCAGTCATTCTTAAAACAGATCTGCAGTAGAATGACCCGAGAAGCTTTCCCTAAATATATTCTATATAAATTTTACCCTAGAATTATATTTTCCTGTCATAGCACCAGAACTTGTATACATTTAAATATATTCAGATTATGTTTTCTTATAAAGACCTAGATATTAATATCCATGATATTAATAATAAAAGCAGTAAAGTTTAACACCTATTTTGTGCCAAGGTCTTAGACTGATTTCTATAGCTCATCTTTCTTGTAATCTCTTTCTTGTGCATGCATTATTCCCCTTTTGTAGACTAAGAAACTAAGCTTCAAGCATGTTAACTAGTGTGTCTATTGTCTAGAACAAGAATTTTAAGGCAGCTGTATTAAAATCTTATTATTTTTCTCCTGTCTTAAATTTCTACCCTCAAAACAATAAAGTAATTACTTAAGAAACAGTTCTCTACATTCCCTGACAACTTTTATTATACTAGTACTTTTTAATATTCATTACCATGCCCTTTTATTAATTTTATTAAAGCAGTCATTTTGCAAGTCAAGCCTAAGTACAAAACAATGATGGGAGTAGAATTAATTTTTTAAAACTCTTCATCTCTCTCTCTCTCTCTCTCTCTCTGATTCTTTCCCCTTCCAGATAGATAGATGTTTTAGAAATACACACATCTAGCCTCATTTAGTTATCAATATAACCTCAAAAATCTCTCTTTGAAACAAGTAATATGACTTAACAAAATTTATTTGTTAACTGAAATTTCCAAGTTGTTCATCAGTTGGCCATTTACAGTGAAGCTTTCACCCGTGTTTGTCTTAAAGATGTCATCTGGGTAGATAATAAAACTTAGAGACACATTTTGAGCCAGATAATATTGTAGTTAGTCAATATTTTCCCTCTTGAAGTGATGCCTTTGCAAATTTTACCCCCTATACCAAGAGAAACAGATTACAGCTATTCAGAACAACAATATTATTCACACTGATTAAAATTCACTTCAAATTTGATACCTTTGGAGAATTAGAGTTATGCTTTTCAATATAGTGTGAAATTCTTCCTCTTTATCAACACATGTGGACAACGACAAGATTTATCAACACATGTGGACAAGCACAAGATTTATCCATTTGAGAAGAACAAAAAAGTAGTGAACAGTGGAAATGAGAGGTGAGACTAGATTTTAAAGACAAGTAATGGAATGGAACCTATTACTTTGTTTGTAGCATTTATCTTAATTAAAGACACTTACAATTTCTGCAACCAGTGTTTTATGTCAGAGGATACTGTAAGAATCTGTTCCAAGCACAAGTGAGCATTTCTAGGTAAAAAACCTATTTTTCATTTTCCAGAGAAAACAGAGACATTTCTACTGAGTTAATGTTGATTATTTGACCACAACACCCAACATGTGGACCCCTCTGAAGTTTGCAGCCTGGAAAGGCAGAAGTTTCTGGGCTCCTCCCCAGTCATTGTTTCATGGTTTCTACACAACAAAGACCGCTTCTAACATTATGAAGAAAGCTGGAAGGAGCCAAAATTCCATCATCTCCAGAGCAATGGAGTTTTGCAGAATTTGTTTTTCATCTTTGTTTCCTAGAAGGTGGTGCAGCAGGACACTAGTCATGCTCTTCTTACTGAATCTCCCTAGAAATAAAGATCAAAGTAATGACATACCTTCTGTTTGTTTTGAAATGCTTGTGGCCACAAGATGATTTAATATAGCTAAATAATCTAACTTCTGCCAAACCACAAATTCCAGACATTCTGAAAACCAGAATTAGGTCATAATTTTAAGAAGCCAGTAGACCTACCTGCAGTTCCTTTCTGGGCTTCTATTGTCTCAATCTTAATATACATTCCGATCCATCAATGACCAGATTAAACCTCACTCAAAGGAGACTAGAGCAGAGATTGTTAAACTTGAAAAAAAAAATGACGTATTTTCTTTCCCTAATAAGACATCAACAAATTTCTTGGTCCATTTTGGCTATTAAAACAAAGTGCTACAAATTGAGTGGCTTACATAATAACTGAGGATTTTATTTCTCATAGATACGTTGGGTGGAAAGTCCAAGGTGAAAGCCTAGCAGAGCTGTTGTTCAGCCAGGGCTCACTTTGTGCCTCAAAAGCATTCCTGATATCTATCCATCAGTTTCGCGTTGCTGCAACACAATGCCTAATGTGCACAACTCAAAGGAGGAAAAGTTTTTTACCATTTTAGATTTTATATCTGCACATGTGGTGGGGTGGCTACAGAGCATGAGTATCATGGTAGAAGATCATAGCAAAGGGAAGCTGCCCAATGCTCAATCCATGGCAGCCAGAAGGAAAAGAGGGCATAGAAGGTCCAGAGAGGAAAGATTCAAGAACCACATACAGTTCCCAAGTTTATGCCCCCTCCCTGAGCCACATTCTCCAATTAGCCACCACCTGCTTGTGCCAAGCTCTGTCTTCCATCGTGAGTTCCTGCATGAGTTAACTACTAGGAAGTTGGTGCTTCACAAGCCAGTCCCTTCTCTAAGAAGCTTTAAATCCAGACAACTGGGCGGTCAACATTAACCTGGACAGTTGCCTTTTCGATGTGGCTTCCAATGGCAAAGAGGCAAAGGAGCACTCCAGAGCCTCTGTTAGAAAAACACTAGTATCATTCTTAGCCTTATGATCTAGTCACATCTAAATGCGCTGTAAATTCCATCACTTATTTGAGGCAGTAGGAGAGCACAAACATGCAGCCCATAGTTGTACAAAAACTTTAAAATCAATTGCAACTGGCTGTGGAAAACTGAATCCTGAGGTTGGCACTTTATTATTCTGACTATATATTATCTTTGTTATTTGTATGATGCTTGCATTCCTTGGGTGGAGTTCGTACATGTACATCTTTATTTCGTTTTTTAATCTCTTCCCCTCCCCTTCTCCTCCCTCCTTCCACCTCTTAATCCCTTTCCCATTTGAGAAAGACCAATTTCCCTACTTATTATCTATCTTCTGTTTTGCTCTTTGTACTATAATTTGAGTTTCTGATGTAAGAGTAATTATGCAGGATTTAAGTTTATGTGTCAAATATATTTCACTTAGCCTTATGGGTCCATTTTCCTACAAATGACTCGAGTTCCTCTATATGGTGGAGTGGTACTCCACGTTGTGGAAGGTCACCTTTTCTTCATCAGTTCATCTGTCGATGGACATGGATGCCTCAGAGTTTAGCTGTTATGAATGATGCCGCTATGTATCAGTGCCCTTTTGCCTTATTCTTAAATTGCTTTGGTCAGGTTTCTTCCGGCCTCTTAGGTTAAGCGTTTTTCAATCACGTGACAAGTGGAGTGAGAGACATCCATCCTCTTTTGGCTAACCTGGATCCTGACATGTCAGGACCATGGCAGACCTGTGGTTAACAGGGCGCCTCACCTGCACACAGAACAGCCCTGACAGCTTCCTGGAGGCAGTGACCACTTCGTTTCAGGCTACAGATAGCCAGTGCCTTGTGCTTTGGAGGTTCATGGAGGCACAAAGAATACCTGGGGGAAAATGGAAAATTGTGAAGCACAATTGGAAAACTATTTTCCTCCCAGCATCCTCTGTTCCCTTTGCAGCAGAAATCTGTTAGCATTCAAACTTTACAGGTATTGGAAATCAGGCTGGTCACATCAGACTATCTGTCTTTGCAATAACAGCATTAAAAACAAAGCATTTCCTTTGAGGTATCATAATAGAAATTCATGAAATAGCCAGGACTTTACAAATTCATGTTCAAGAGATTGAATCTGAAAGTCTATCAAAGTAATATGCGTTCACCATTCACCTTCTAGAACAAAAGCGATGGCCACGACTTTACAAAATCTCAGGGTGGGAAACAGTGCACTGGACTGGTAGATCTGGAAGGCAGGATGTGTGGGTGCCTGAGCAGACCGACTGGCTGAGCACGTCTGGCTGCATTGCTAAGGTATGAGGTCTGGCTGAATAAAACTCATGGAAAAACTGCAGTGAACAGAGTCTGTCTTGGGACTAGTTGCGAGCATTTGCAATGAACCACACCAAGGAAAACACTCAAGAAGGAACATTTAGTTGCCATAAAGTTGCCTGAATTCAGAGTAAACCCAATAAAAGCAGACACTTGTTCAGTGGAACCGGGGCCACAGTCTGCATACTTCAAGTGTCTTCCAAGGAAATGCATTTCCAAAATAAAATCTGGATCAATGTGTGCACCACATGTTTGTGGTTTATGTGTAACCAACTATATCCACAAATAACTATATTACCTATATCTGAAGCACATGATCTTTTCGTTTGCACTTGTATGTGCACAACTTGAAAATTAAATTACTGCCTAACCAGGAAAGAAACCATTACAGCACATTAACACTTTTAAAAGAAGAGAGATTTGTGGAAGAGCTATTTTTTAAAAATACTCCAAGGCAGGCTATGTTGCATAATGATTAAAGTTACAGATCACTTGGGAAGATCCAAGAGGTCCTAACTCAGCTACTTACCAACTTTGTGGCTTGGAGCAATTCCTTGACCAAGGTCAGTATCAATCTCCTTATCCACAAATTGATCTTGAGAAATACATCAGGTAATATATAGAAAGTGCTCAACACATCTTTGTCACACAATGTCTGAATTATAATTTTAGTTTAGAACCTGGAAGTGGTAAGTAATTGCAGTTATTTGGCATGATTTGGACTGTTGTGTTTGTCACTATATGTAAACTCTCAAGAGAGCACAAATAAACCAGGGAGGAGGTTTTTTTAAAGAATTGATTGCATAAGTCACATGGAAGCAACTGAAAAATATTGATACAAAGAAATGTCTGGGTTGATAGTTTACCCTGTTAATGAGGTAATTCGAGGGTATCATGTGCATTCATGGCCCTTTTCAAGGAAAAAGCGAAAAGAGACAAATAGCACAAGTCAAAATGAGTGAAAAACTATGCTGTGTCCAATTTTGAGTTGCTAGATTATCCCCCAAATGCTCTGCTCTGGCAAAATTTAACTCATCAACTTTATTTTGTAATAAATTTTATTATTTATAAGATATTTGGCTTGATGCCATAAGACATATCAATGTAGATACAAATGGTCATTGCAGCAAAATAAATTAATATGCATGTTATTTCGTGTGGTTACCAATCTCCCTTTCCCATGGCAAAAGAAGCTATAACCCACTTGTGTAGCAAAACTCTTGGATGGAATTCAGTATTATCAACTGGATTTCTCATATAATATATTAGATCTTCTGACTTGACCAGCCTGTATGTATGCTGTGGCCTACATCTTCTCCCCAGACCCAGTCAACCCTTGTAACCATTGTCATATTCTTTATTCATAACCCACTTTACATTTCTACATTATTCTTCCCAGATGGACAGTTGAACTTTTACTATGAATTTTTCATGAAGAGAAAAATGGCTTGAATATATTTCTCAGTGCCTAGGCATATAACAGGACTGCACAGTATATGCTGGGAGCTGGGAAAGGATATCAGGAAGGTCAAGCATAGATTCTCAAAACTTAAAAAGAGGTGGATGAGAGCTACCCATACTGAGCCTGGAATGAAAGGTTGCATTCAGACAATCTTATGGGCACCACATCCATAGTGCTGAGTCAAATGAAGTAGGAATACTTCTCCATTTATACCCAATACCTCTTCTTTTATTTCTTATCCGTCACATATGGGCACATATCATGGTTTATCACAGGTTGTTCTATTGTATTGGTTTTTAACATAGCAACTTGTATGACTTTAAAGAGACAGGAAACTACCTTTGGACACTGTATATTGTCAAAAGATGTTTGATTTATTAGGTTCCTTATCACTCAGCAAATAAATGCAGCACGCATTTTCCAGAGAATGAGTATACTGGGAGTCATACCCCAGACATTCCTTCCCTTTGTTAAACAAACCCATGTTCTTTCCTACCAGGACTCTGCCAACTCTTTTCTTGGGAGAGAGAAGCATAGAGGTTCCAGGATTGCCCTCCTGTGGCTGCTCCACAGTTTGAGTGATGTCTACCGAATACCCTAGGGCTATGTGAGAGGGCAGGCCTCCTCCTAGAGTTCAAACCCAGTTGAAAACTGAGGCAGAAAAGACCTTGAGAACTCTGGAGATAGGCTGAATTTGAGTAGTGTTTTGCATTTGAATTTTTTCCTTTTGGTTTTTTTCATACCATGCACACTACTTGCCCCCTCACTTCCAAAAACAGCAATATCTCCCAGCCATTTTCAGGGTAAAACATAACATAGAAAAATCAGAGTAACATCTTCCTTTAGGGCAAGCAAAATTGTTCAGGCAAAGGCCTTGGACCTCTCCCAACCTGAGCTTCATGGATTGGCAAGAAAAGCTGTCATTCGCTTAGTGTTGTTGAAAAAGTTAACTGACAGACCTGACATGTTGCAAACCAGATTCCCATACTGTAGGTTCAGTGCATGATGGTGATGACCCTGCGGACCTGCGGACCCCTCCATGGCATTGATCTTTTCCAGATCCACTCTATCTCTAAACCCGAGAGCCCAATATGTCTGTGTATTTTCCAATCCCTGAGTGGGGAAACCTGGAAGGCTTCAAAATTTGTACATAGGAAAGCTTAGAGGCAGGAAACCAATTGGAATGTAAGTCTTGCAGCAGTGCTTTCCTGGGGCTTTCCATCAACTTGCTCACATGTTGATTTTTCATATCAGAGAAGGGGGCTGCCGATAGAGAGCTTCCCCCAACTCCAGAGCCTTCTATAATTACTTAGAAATGTCACAGTTTGCCCACAGGCCATCCCTTTGCTGCTCATGTCCCTCTTATTTTTCTCTTTTTTGCAAAGGTTCCATTAGAGGTTTTAGAAATGATGTTTGTTTCTGCAGCACTTAGATGGGTCAGATGGAGACACTAGAGTTCATGTGGCATTCTCCCCTCATTGAATAGTTTTACATGTCAGGCAAAAGGTAGATTCACGTCTACATGTGCCACCAAGTCGGTGCCATTTCCACTGCGCGTATGTAGTATCTTCAGTGGCGCAGGTCAGTCTTTCACTAAAGAAAAATGTTATCCTTTTCCTGGTACTACCTTCCACCCCTTTGTTCAGTTTTCCAGAGCCAAGTTCTGATGTTAACAGCTTCATTTGAATGAATTTCTTAATTTAAAATAGAGATAAAATCAACCCCCCAAACATCATGTTACTTCCTTTTAAAGGTTGAATTGAGATTTGAGAAATTGTTCTCCTTCATTTTTGTTGAAAATAACTCCAATGAGTACTGAGTTGAATTAGTCTAAAGACATAGGGTTTTCCTCCGTATCCGGGGTATCGCAGCTATGCTACACAGACACTAAAGGCCATAAATGAATTTTTGGTGTGTCTAATGCTGCTCTTACCCAGAATTCAATAAGAATTTGTATCTGTTAGTTAAAGGAATGAATGAATGATTTATCATAACGCAGTTACATATGTCTTCCACAATCTCAGATTTATGAAAACAATGACTGTGTTCATCAGCTTTTCATTGCTGTGACAAAATACCTGAAATAAACAATTTATAAGGAGGCAAGACTTGTTTTGGTTTGTGGTTTCTGAGGTTCTAGGTTATAGTTATTTCTGTTGCTTTTGGGTCTGTGGTAAGGCAGTGCACCAGGGTTGAGGGTACACGGCAGAAAAAAATTGTTCATCTCATGGCTACTTGGAGACAAAGAGAGGTAAAGGCTAGGATTTTAATATTCCCTTCAAGAACAGAGCCCCAAGGACCTAACTTTCTTCTACTATGCCCACCTCTGAAAGAATCCACTAGCTCCCTATAACCCAACAGAGTGTAACAAGCCTTTAATACATGGATCTTGAGGATTGGAGGAGATGGCAGTTTGAATTCACATTAACTATAACCACAGAATAAAAACAAACCCTAAATAGAAGTGGAGACAGCACAAAGTATACTTCACATGTCAGTTTTTCTTTCTTGCCTGGCTGCTTTGTTTAAATACACAAATTAATTTTCCCCTAAAAAGACCTAGAAACTCTTGTAACACAGATTATGGTTACTGAATAATCATAGGCACCATGTTTTAAACTCTTAAGTCCTTGATTTGCTTCTGACTGGATGAATGAAGCAGTACTTGAGAACAGAGGGGCCCAGTGGAAAGAATCCATGGCAGCTGTATTGTCAGTATTTGGAGGCCTTTGCCATTCTGAACAGCATCTACACCACTTGGTTTCCTATGCAGAGCTTCACAAAGGGAGACTGGCCTTGCTGGGGGCATCCATTGTTCTTGTTAGTGGATGGAAATTTATAATTATATATTTTCTGTTCCGAGCACATGCCACAGAGAGAAGCTGCATAAACACAAGCAGCATGGCAGGGAGATCCAGGACCATAATGAGGTTACAAATTATACAAATTATACAATAAATTGCTTTGTATAATTTCACTATTGATGAAATAAGCTTTATTTGCAAATATGGGATGAAGTGTAGACTTTTTTCTTTATGTTTTAGTCTGTTTTCCAAAATTATATTTACAGATAACTAGATGGTTCTACTTAAACATGGCTGATGTGTGTAGTTTGACTCTCAGTAAAATTCTAATAGATTCACTTTTCCTAAATATCCTCAGACTCAGATTCTTCATGTTTCTCCCTGCCTGTGTCTTTCACACATACACAGACACACACACATACACACCCACTACACATCCCTTTCAGTGATTAAAGAAATGGTCAGGTATTGCCACTCCATGTAAGACTCTCAATGCTCAAAATTGAAACATTATAATCTCATTACATTCATTTCTGTCCCAAGTCAGGAATAAGCTATAGAATATAGATTAATCTACTAAATATAATTGTGAATGATTAACAGTTTCCATTCTTTATTGTTATATTTTATACCGGTAATTAACAACATCAATATAATACTCTCATAATTAGAAAAATATCTACCTACCTATTGCTGATCTCTACTAGCTCTGGACACATTTGCAAGCTTTTGTAGTAGAAATAAACTCCTGCCCCTTCACGGCCACATGAGATAACGAGTCCGTCTCAGTCTGTGAGGTTCTTCTTTGGGCTTGTTGGAAACACATTCACAGTTTCTCCCTTCCACTTTAGACTGTGTTTTATAGAATTTTT
>PVIR01004838.1:22965-76087 GCA_004026965.1 Petromus typicus | reverse complement strand
CTCCTGCCTCTGCCTCCCGAGTGCTGGGATTACAGGCGTGAGCCACCACGCCCGGCACTGTGGTATGTGGTACTGGTTGCTGCTGGGTGTGGGTCTCCACACCCAGTATTGTTATGTGGTTACCGGGGAATCGAACCCGGGTCCTTGCGCTTGCGAGACAGGCGCCGGAACCACTGAGCTAACTCCCCGGCCCTGCAGTTATTTTTCTTGCAGTAACTTTATTCCAAGTGAGGCAACTTTTCAAGGAATCAGATTACACTTTTTTCAAGAGAATATTCAGTCAATAAAACCACTAATTGGCTTCGAATCACAAGTAATCACTGCAAACATCAAGACTTCATTTGACAGCTAGAAAGGTCCAGGGCAATGAGCACATTTTATACCTAACACTAATTTTCATCAAGATATTTTCCCTTTTGAATGCTGTTAGTTTCACGATATAAAAATTAGTCAGCTGGGCATGGTATAATTCCAGGCAGAGGCAGGAGGATCGCTGAGAGTTCAAGGCCAGCCTGGGCTTCACAGTGAGCTCAGCGCCAGCCTGAACTACAAAGACAGACCCTGTCTCAAAAAATTAAAAAAAAAAAGCCAGAACAAAAGGCAGAAACAAATCAACTATTTGAAATGGCAATGTTTAATTTACCTAGACGAAAAACAAAGCAATTATTTGCATTTTGCCTAAGTGAAATATTTGCATAAACAAAAATAGAAGGTAGAGGATAAATTTAAAATATCCCTCCTAAGAAATATTTGCATAAATGAAAATAAAAGGTAGAGGACAAATTAAAAATATCCCTAAGAGCACTTATTAGGCTCAAGCATACCGAGTAGTACAGAAGGTCAAGGCTGAGTCTGACTACCAGTCCCACCAAAAGACATTATTTTATATTTGACTTTGTCCTCTTAATTGAAAAGGTTTTGCTAAGATTCTATTATTACTCCTTGAAAATCTTCTGAATGCCTCCAAAACACACAATTCATGTTATTTCAAAAAAAAAAACTGACAGTCATGTAACTTTTGTTTGTTTATTTCCTTTTCTTTTTAATTGACAAATAATTTAGTCTCAAGATATTTTCTCTTTGGTACACAAAAAGCAACAATAACAACAAAACCTTTCAGTTTAAGTGATTCATCTCATATTGCCAACTATATAATCATAATAGTAAAAAGTGAAGTTTGGTACTATACAATAAAGCCAACTTTATTTCTAGTTTCACTTCAATCCTATATAGCTACAGATAACAGCAAGGAAAAAATAAATTAGGCCTTTTAATCATAAATATCTTAAACAGGTTAAGTTTCAGTTACAATGATTTTTTTTTGAGATTAGGAAGAACTACCTTTAGTGATACTTTTCTTCTTTTTTAAAAAAACAATACAAAGTATTTATCAGGCTGGGAGTGGTGGCTCATGCCTTTAATCCCAGCACCCGGTTGGCAGAGTCAGGACTGTCAAGAGTTCGAGGCTATCTTGGCTATGTAGTGAGTTCAGGGGCAGCCTGAACTACAAAGCGAGACCCTGTCTCAAAAATAAAAATCAAAAAAGAAACTATTTGGATCAAAAAAACATACATCCAGCTAGGCGAGGTGGTGCACACCTGTGATCCCACCACTTGGGAAGCTGAAGCAGGAGGAGGATAGAGTGAGTAAGGCTAACCTGGGCTACATAGCAAGACCCTGTCTCAAAAAAAACAAAAAAACTCACGAACACATACATCTGAGAATACTGAGACAAAACAAAATTTCTCCTCTAAATCTAGAAACTATTACCTATCCCTTCTAGGAATAACACTGCTTGATAAAAGTTAGACAGATGTGTTTCTGTGTTAAACCGTGTGAGATCTCTCTCTCTCACACACACACCCTATGCATTTAAAATGACTTCCCTCGTTATGCATATTAAAGCTGCTGCCACACCGGCAGTTTCTAGCGCGAGGTACCACCAAAGAACTGCCTGGCCTGGCACTGGAATGAACACGCCTCTCCCAGGTGGGCCCCGAGCAGGCACACTGTGGATGAGGAGCGGGAGGCACGCTGCCACTCTGCCACGTGCCACCACCCGACACTGTCTCGCCTCTCCAGCCTCAGCCTTCCACCTTCAGAGTCCTGTATCGTGGCAGCAGCTCCTCGACCTGGACGACCATCCCCCACAGGAGGAACCCTGAGCCACAAAGCACCCCCACATGGAGGCCTGGCACCCCCACCCCCACGGGAGAGGGGCTGCAGTCTACTAGCCGGGCTACTGAGAATAACTCACAGACTTGGCCAGGCTGCTCCTTAGGCTAGGGACATTCATGCTTAACCGAGAAGGTCACATTCTCTATCAAAAGGGTACTTTCTATGACCCTTTTTATGTCTATTATAAGAAAGAAAACCAGAATTCAGGCTGAAGGTATAACTGAGTGGCACAGAGCTCGCATAGCATGCAGGAGGCTTGGGTTCAACCCCCAGGATGATGGGAAAAAAACTATCTAATGTTAGTAAAACAGCAATAGGAAACTTTTGGTGTAATTTACTCAAAACACGTAACTGAAAAGAAATATAAGACACATTCTGCAAATAATACCAGTGAAAAATTTTTCATTTCCTTTTCAATAAACATTACATTGTAACAGAGTTATTTTTTTTTTTTTAAATAACATGAATTGTGTGTTTTGGAGGCATTCAGAAGATTTTCAATACTCAATACCCAGAGAGGAACATAAAACATTGAACCTTAACAAAAACCTAAGAACTGAAAAGTCTTTAAATTCTATGAAGAACTGTATGATTACAAAGGAAGATGAACGCTTTGCTGATACAGTTCTTTAAATGCATAGCTTTTGGCTGGGCATGGTGGTGTTTGCCTATCACCCCAGAAGTCTTAAAGGTTGAGGCAAGAGGGCGGCAAATTCAATCTCATCCTGGGCAACTCAGAGACTCAGCAAGATCTGTTTTCAAAATTAAATTTTGAAATGGCTGGGAATAGATAGATAGATGGGTAGATGGGTGCATGGGCGGATGGGCGGACGGACCGACAGACGATGGCTGGATAGCCATCCAACAGAGAGGGAGGAAGGAAGAAAGCAACGATAGATGACGACACTGTAGCTCAGTGTTAAAGCCAAAAAAAAAGTGTGACTGTCCATCTTTCGCACCCTTTTCATTGTCCTTTTGTCTTCTATTTTATAACAGTTCAAAATGTATTCTAAAGGCTCAAATGTAGCCCCCGTGGCACAGCACTTGCCTAGCATGTGCAAGGCCATGAGCTCAATCTCCTTCACTGCAACAACAAAATGATATGGGCCAGGGATTTAGCTCAGTGGTTCTAGAGTCTGCCTTTCCAGCACAAGGTCCCAAGTTCAATCCCCAGTAAGCACACATCATAATGCCAGGCATGCTGACTCACGCCTGTTATCCCAGCACTCGGGAGGCAGAGGCAGGAGGATCATTGTGAGTTCAAGGCTCACCTGAGCTATATAGTGAGCTCAGGACCAATCTGAACTTCAAAGCGGGACCCTGTCTCAAAAAAAAAAAGAAAAGAACACCTGGCGAAGCAAAGCCCACTAAGAATTACTCTCACATTAGGAAATCATCAACTGGCTCAGCCTCAGCAAATATTTCAATTCCTTTAGCTTGTATTAAAGAAAATTCTTACAAATCAATAAAAAAAAATCTGATCATAGGAAACTATAAAGTATATTCAACTCCAATCAAGAAACTTCTAAAAAAATGGGGCCAGAGATTTAGCTCAGCGGATCCGAAGCCTGCCTAGCAAGAGCAAGGTCCAAAATTCAATACCCAGTACCACACACCAAAATGCCAGGCGTGGTAACTCACACCTATAATCTCAGCACTAGGGAGGCGGAGGCAGGAGGACTGCTACGAGTTCAAGGCTGGCCTGGGCTACATAGTGAGTTCAGGGCCAGCCTGAACTACAACGTGAGACCCTGTCTCAAAAGAAGGAACCAACAAAAGGAAGGAAGGAAGGAAACTTTAAAATAAATGCTGTTGTGGAATGTAATGAACCTGGTATTCTTTTGAAAAAGATGACTCATTAAACAGCTCTGACTGAGATCCACAGTAGGATGAGGTAGCACAAGAGAAAGAGAACAACACACTGGAGCCCCTGTTCTTAGCACTTAAATGTTGAGAACAGCTGCACAGAAACAGCGGTTATGTTATGACTTCACAACTACACTGCCAGCGAGTCCACGTTTACTCACTGAAATACACTGCTAGGAATCTGTTCACCAAAACTGTCAGAACTCAGGGTCAAGGATGGTTAATTTGCCATCAATCTTGGAGACAGAGGGAAAACTTATTTCGATGAATATTTTGTCCACTATTAGTATTAATTCTAAATACCTTTAAAGAATTTCTAGGAATGTCAGTTCCACAACCGTAAAGTTTTAAAGATTACAAAAAGGGCTCATGTCTTCCAAAAGGAAATTATACATTCTGAAGTTACCTGAGATTTCGAAATATACTTCACACTCAGTACAATTATAGAGGAAACGAATATCTGGTGAAAGGGAGGCCGAACCCACAGCCAAGATATACACTCAGAGGCCTCCCTTCTAACACCCGCCTCACTTGCAGCACAACAGCCCAGTGTCTCACCTGCCTCCCCCAGCTCTGGGTTGTCCTCTGCGGCAGCTAAGAAACATGGCTGAGTACGATTTCAGCTGCTCTGGAGAAGTGCTCTGAGAAAGGTAATGCACTTGTGTCTGTGGTACCCACCAAGCCTGCCCAGTCCCGATCTTACATGAAAACTCATCATTTACCCAATCACCAAAGTTTATTATTTTGCATAAATCAGCAATCTGCTTCTTAATGCGATATCCCACATCTCTGTCCTGAAGCAGCTACTCAAGATTCAAGTTTCCCTCTCTGAAGTACTAACAAGGCCTCACAAGCACGGTCGCTACACTACACCACCAGTTACCGTTCTAAAGCATAGATCTCAAAAGCCCAACTACAGGTCTACCCAGGAGTTCAGGAAGAAGGTTCACACAGTAAACTAGAAGTAAGCTACACAAGGTCAAACATTATAGCTCCAGAAAATACGAATACATACGAAAGGAACCCAGTAACCTACGTAAATGTACCACAGTCTCTCTGGAGGGAGAAAGAAGTGCTGACATTCTAATGGAAGAGTCTATAGACACAGCACCGGGGAAGCAGCGAACTGTCGTCAGGCGCTCTTCCCTCCCCCGGGAAAGAAGGTGTCCTCAGCCAGACTGCCTTCCGTTATCTCAACTCGTCAGAGGACACAGTCCCACAGTGCAGATTACAGGGACACACAGGACGGTTTAAAACACCAGCTTCACAAACACCAACCTGCCAGCTCGGCACATCCTGCAAGTAGATAAATCTAACTGCTCTGACCTGGTACGGCGACCGTCAAAGTCCTCCTGCTCATCACTTTTTAAAATTACAGTCAGTCCCCAAGTACGTGCTCCAAGCACACATGCCCTTCTGGCACTTTGTACTAAATTGAAGCACAACGTGTTCTGGGGGCTTTTGTTTTTTGAATATATAAGCATTATTACTTCTAAGTTTTTAAGTCTACAAAATGAGACCAGATCCTGAACCTCTGTAACGCTCATGAAAGTGTAACACACTGAAGACCTTTTATCTTTGATTCTCCCGACTTCAACAATGCTGACACAGGTTGTCCTTCGATTAGGTGTTTTTTTTTTTTTTTTTTTTTAAGGTTTTTTGAGACAGGGTCTCGCTTTGTGGTTCAGGCTGGCCCTGAGCTCAGCCTCCAACTCACATCACAGCAATCCTCCTGCCTCTGCCTCCCGAGTGCTGGGATTACAGGCGTGAGCCACCACGCCCGGCACTGCTATGTGGTATTGGTTGCCGCTGGGGTGAGTCTCCACACCCAGTATTGTTATGTGGTTACCGGGGATCGAACCCGGGTCCTTGAGCTTGCAAGACAGGCGCCGGAACCGCTGAGCTATATCCCCGGCCCCTCGATTAGGTTTTGATTCAAGAACACAGGGCATTCCTTTACTGAGGCAGGTTTGGGGGAAATGGCCAAGATTTTTATTTTTTTTCAGCACTTGGGATTGAATGTAAGGCCATTGTACTGAGTTACGTCCACAGTGCTTTTAAATTTTTTCATTTTGAGAGAAGATCTTTCTGAGTCTCTAACTGGGTAAGAGGGGCTTAAATTTGCAATCCTCTTGCCTCTGCTTCTGAGAGTACTGAAATTACAGATGTGTGCCACTGTGCTCAGCAAAGTTGAGTACTTAGCCAATTCTGGCAAAATATAATAAGACTTTATAATCAGCTTATAGGATTCAAATGAATTTCACCAATCATTTATTTGGACAACGTAACAAATGAAATCAAGAGACATTAAGAAGCCAGGCATGAGCCGAGATAGTGATATACACCTGTAATTTCAGCACTTAGGAGGCTGAGATAGGAAGACTGCAATAAATTCGAGGCCAAGCCAGGCTACATAGTGAGCTTAAAGCCAGCCTGAATTACAGTACAAAACCTTGTCTCAAAAAAACAAACAAACAAAAATATCAGATGTAGTGTGGCTCATGCCTGTAATCCCAGCACTAGGGAGGCACAGGCAGGAGGACTGCCTGAGTTCGAGGCCAGCCTGCCCACACAGTGAGTTCAGGGCCAGACTGAACTATAAAGTGAGACCTTGTTTCAAAAAATAAAACAAAACAAAACAATAAGCAAAAAATGAAGCCAGGCAGGGTGGCACATGCCTATATAATCCCAGCGCTTGGGAGGCTAAGGCAGGAGGATCACTGTGAGTTTAAGACCAGCCTGAATTACACAAGGAGACTCTGGTCTAAAAAAAAAGAAGTTAGCAATTTTCAACCATATCAAAGATGCAAAACTGGAGCTAAGAAGTAACTTCACCAACCCCCTAAGTGAAGTATTTGTTTCATTTTAAGAACCAAATGTTCTGAGCGATTATTCTGAATTAGAAAATTTAGGAACTACAAACAGCCACTAAATTACATAGTCATTGCTTTTCTTAAACTAAATCTAATGCAATATCCCACACAATAGTGAAAAGAAAAATACTGTGGAATTTTAATCAGGTCAAAGAAGTTGTGTCTTACAGACATAAGTTTTACATCACCTAAATTTAAAACTAGGACATCTAGTCTGAAGTATATGAAGAGAAGCAAGCAAATGGGACAGTACTCACTAACAGTCAAGGGTATCACTTAATATAAGGGGAGTTATCATAGTAAGAATCTTATCAGCAGTTTTCATTTTAATCTTCACATTAACTTTATAAAGTAAGGTTCTTAGATGAGAAAGCTGAGACCAGAGAGTTTAAGTGTATTGTCTAAAATTACTAAAAATAATTTCCATTTCAAAATCCATGTGTAACCTAAGATTATTTTCAGTTTACTATTTTTCATGTTTGGAATAAGTCCCTTTAAAGAGAATTCCCAATGAAGGAAACCAGTTATTTCTGCCCTAGAAAACAATAAAATCACAGCCTCCAACTAAAGCAATCTTGTCTACTTAAGTCTTACATCTGGTTAACCACCTTGATGTTTAAGTTAGTTACTATGTCTATCAGCTGATTTAAACAGTAAGAGATAGCTCAATAATATGCCAGTTACAATTTAACCAGTTTTTATAAACAAGCAAAATAAAAATTGGTACTGCACACGTAAAAAATTAAAAACTCTGGAAATACCACATTTTCGGTGTCGTAAGATTTACTTCATATACTTTAAGTCACTATTCACCTTCTTTTTAGGCTTTTTTTGTTTTGTCTTTTGAGACAAGGTTCAGGCTGGCCTTGAACTCACCATGCAATCCAGGCTGGCCTCAAACTCCTAGCAATCCTGCCTCAGCCTGCTGAGTGCTGGGATTACAGGCACATGCCACCATGCCCAGCTGGCAACTTAATTTTGACATTGAGTTTCCAGGCTATGAAACAGCATTTTGCATCATCCATTAGCTTCTGATTAATTCAATGGCCACACGTTAAAGTTTTTTTGCTTATTACATATACAACCCAAGATTATATTCTTCAAAAAATGACTGTGCTAAACCCACCACCAATGATCCTTTAGAAGTGACAGTTCATCTGTTATAACGAGAGGCTGTTGACCTACCTGTCGCTGCTGGTACTGCTGCTGCTGCTGATTGAGTCACTACTGGAGGATCTACTCCTAGAGCCGCTGCCGCTAGGGGACCTGGTGGGTCTAGCTGCTTGGCTGGCCAGTCTCTGAGGAGACTGGTTTCTAGACTGGGACGAGTGTGGCGAGCGACTCCTACTGTGTTGGTAACTCCGCTCTGGCCTTCTGCCGCGTACCTCTCGGGTAATGTCATCCCTGTAGATATCCCTGTGCACCACACTGGGCAGTGTAAACTGCTCCCGAGCCCTAGGTTCGTATCGGGGATCATGAGCATCAAAACGGTTTGGACTTCGACTCCGAGGAGAAGTGTAATAGAGTCCATGTGGTAGTGTCCGCTCTCGAGGGTCTCTATAGTAATCCTGATCGTAATGTCTTGTCCGATCAAATGCTCCTGTCCCCCGTTCATGGTGTCCATAGGCACTATGTTCATAAGCACGCTCCCTGTTATCTGAAGCCCTGCATTTAGGAAGGGGAAAAATATCTAATCAGGAAGGAATAAGCAAAATGTAGTAAGTCATGCAAACATTCACCTCAGAATTGTCTGCTTTCACAGCTGGTCATTTTCTAAAAGTATTAGTCCACTCAACAAGCAAATGCTAACAAGCTTAACATGAAACTATCATTTTAATACGAAAGTATTTTATACTTTCATCTGATTAAAATACATACTGAACTTTTACTTACTTCCAAATTTATATTAGGCCATATTTTCCCATTACATTCAGACACAGACATGAAAGCCCCATTGCAATGCATGTTCTAGAGTAGGCAGGACTTTCTTTGAAGGTTTTTTGAGACAGGGTCTCGCTTTGTGGTTCAGGCTGGCCCTGAGCTCAGCCTCCAACTCACATCACAGCAATCCTCCTGCCTCTGCCTCCCGAGTGCTGGGATTACAGGCGTGAGCCACCACGCCCGGCACTGTGGAACGTGGTACTGATTGCTGCTGGGGTGAGTCTCCACACCCAGTATTGTTATGTGGTTACCGGGGATCGAACCCGGGTCCTGAACCACTGAGCTATATCCCAGGCCCAAGTAGGCAGGACTTTCAAAGGGATCCAAAAAAAAAATCTGTAAAGGCTACTTTTTCTAATTAACTATTTTTTGGCAGTGCTGAGGGTCAAACCCAGGGCCTCCCAAGCAGCTGGGAGCACAGGTGTGCACCACCACACCCAGAATACTCATTAATGTTTGACTGCTGGGGTAGTTATAAAAATCCCCAAACTACATAAATTGCTCAGACAATCATATATAATAAAATATATAACAAAAATGAAATATTAAACTTGAGATATCAAAACATGCAATCCTGCGTGCTATCAAATTATCACCTACTTTAAAAACATTCCATGAGTCAATTTGTTAACTCATGTACTTACTGACTAAAGAAAATATGTCCCTAGTTTTGTCTATATTCAAGTTATCTATAGCAAAATTGGGCAATATCAGGAACTATGATATATTCAAAGGTCGCTACTAGCAAAGCCTTAACTTCACATTTTGTTTGGTTTGGTTTTTTGCTGAGCTAAGGATAGAACCTGGGGCCTTGCACAGGTTAGGCAAGTGCTCTACCACTGATCCACATCCCTGCCCCTCAACAAACTGTGGCGTAGGATGTGAACATTTGTCTACTTGGTACAAAAAGGCACAACATGTAAATACACATTGCAAGTATGTGTTAATACAAGAAGCAAACTCTGTTCTTGTATGATAAGTTCTCTACTGTTGAAGGGAGCTCAAACTCAGTTCCTGAGTTCCTCATCAGACCAATTCACATGAGTTTCTCTTTGATTTTATCTGTGGAACTATCTTCTACCAAAGGAGATTAAAGATAAATTAAGATCTCTCCAGTGAAGGACATCTGGCAAAATTTTGTGGCAATTATTTTCCTAATACACTCCTATATACCACATCTTCCCACTAATAATCATTTTCACCCACCATTTTATCAGGAGCAATTTCTCCCATTATCCTAGTTATTTTGTTGCTGCTCCTGCTATTACAAAAAGCAACTAGCATGGCAAAAAAATTTCAGCAATATCTTTCCTTCTTCTATTTATTAAATAACTTTCTTTTTCATCTGCTACAATTCTGAAATTTGAGACTTAAAAGAAATATTTACAAGTAGATCATTCAACACTCTATCAAATGTTAATCAATGTAAGCCATTGTTATTGATATAACAGAAGCAGTAGGAAAAAGTTTTACTTCTACAGGTGATACTTTATAAATATGCAAAATTCTTATCGGTTAGGAAGATATAGAGGGCAAGCTTAAGAGCCAGCAGAGCTGAACACTAATGGCTATTCTTTGATTCATCTATTAGTACTAAATACTTCTACAGTTAGTGGGGGTGGGAAAGAGTTTGACTTGGGTTAGGAAAGGGGCTAATATACACAGGTCAGGACATACCAACCTTTTCCAATTGTGGAAACACGACCTATAATCCCAATTAAATCTAGGGAGAGAATTGTGAACATAACTTCCCCAATTTTGGCCCCTCTTATGGGGGTAATCCACCTTCTTAATGGGCAAGGGTGTCAAATGATATTTAGATGAACCACAAAGAAAAAAAAAATCATAGTGACCAGACAAAATAATTCCACTGGAAGCGAGGAGGCCCAGACAGACTGCAACTCTCAAACCCCAGACTTCTTTCTTGAGATAGCAGATAATTATAAGTTGATCCGCAGTCATGAAAATCTCCAGCCCTACATGTGAATCAGACAGCTGGCAGAGGAGGACAGATTTCTACAATTCCAACAAGTGAGGAAGACATGATTGCTCGCCAAGAGTTCACTTTGTAGCCATCCAGCCCAGTCAGTTTTGATCGCTGTATCCAATTATCACCATGAGTTCAAAACTAAAGTACCTCTCATCAGACAGCAACCTGCTTAAGAAGTGAAGCGGTAATCCCCTTCCTCTGGCCCACTGCAGTCTGGAGAGCATGGCATCCCGTACGATTCCAGCAACCACAAAGGAATGGCTGTATTCCAGAACTTATGGATGTTCCATCATCTCCATTTTCCCCCACGCCATCAAGGAGTGTAATTCCAACATCGAAACTGTGTAGATCCAAGACGGAAAATTCGAGTAGCGCCCTCACTCTTCTTCACCAGGTATACATTTCCACGTTAAAGTATTGTTTGTAGAATCCAAATGGCTGACTCATTACGTTCTGCTACATTTTTTGTGACAATCCAATTTGTTTGTACACTTTTATGTAGTGAACACCAAGAAGCAGATAACTTCGAAAATAATCTGTAGGCTCTTAATATTCCAGAAATACTCCAAACAGCATGACCACAAAACCTGTAGCCAAATAGCTCCACTGAGTAGAAGGGATATATCCAAAGAAGGCTTTTGATATTATCCAAAAGCAGGAATAATTAATTCTAGAAGACATGTAACTCCACAACTGCTGCGGCCACGGGAACTCTTCCACTGTATTTTATCTCAGGAGTAGATATCCAATCCACTGCAGGAAATATCCTCTATGACTCCGTAAGACACCAGCCACTGGGTCAGAAATCGCTTCCGTTTCCAACCCAAAATAGGAAACATTGAGAATGCCCAAAACTTTCAATCCATCTGGGGCCCCTAAATATGAGTTTCTGTTTCTCACCACATCAAACACCAAATACCTGCCTACAGAAACCTTGGAACTTACCCATCGAGTCTCCGCTCATAACGTCCTTCTCGTGCATGGAGTGATGGTGGGGGTCCATAAGCAGGCCCTCCCCCACCTCCTCTGAACCCAGAAACCTCTCTACTACGAGATGCTATGGAAACTGTATCATCCAATCCCCGAGCAGCACTTGGAATGGTGCCTGGTTCATTATAATCCGTGCGTAGGTCTCTATCTCCCATTTTGTTGACGGAGTTGTGAGCTTTCTGTGCACTTTTGATGTCCACAAAATCCACAAAGGCAGCCACTCCTCCTTCAGATCCCCTCTTGGGGAGAATTTTAACACTTTCCACACGGCCATATCTGGAAGAAAAAATAGTTAACATTATTATTTCATACCCATAACTTTCCAAAATGAGTTAAAATAGTTTTAAATAATACCCAGGTGCAGTGGTGTATCCCTGTAATCTCAGCGCCTGGGAGGCTGAGGCAGGAGAAACACCATGAGTTTGAGGCCAGCCAGGGTTACGTATGAGGCCAAAGCTAACCTGAACTACTACATAGCAAGAGCCTGTCTCAAAAACACAAAGACAACAAAAAAAATATTTTTAGACAATATATATTACATATAATATATACGAAAGGGCTTCACAGTGAGTTATAAAAATCTCTCGGGCCAGGGATTTAGCTCAGTGGTTATGGTGCCTATGTTGCAAGCGCAAGGACCTGGGGTTCAATCCCCGGTAACAACATACAACAATACTGGGTGTGGAGACTCACAGCCACTGGCAATCAGTACCACACAACACAGTGCCGGGCGTGGTGGCTCACATCTGTAATCCCAGCACTTGGGAGGCAGAGGCAGGAGGATTGCTGTGATGTGAGTTTGAGGCTGAGCTCAGGGCCAGCCTAAACTACAAAGTGAGACCCTGTCTCCAAAAATAAAAAAAAAAAAACAACTCTCATTTACACCTACACTTTTCTCTCCACAACAAACATATATGCCATTAACACTGCTCTTTCATTTCTTAAATGTAGTATTTACTAAGCCCTTTCCAGAACACTGAACCAAAATGACTCTCAAAAGTCTTTAGGAATTTTTATTGTGTACAAGAGGTTACTGAAGTCTAAAACAAAAGTAATTTTAAAATCTTGGGCTAGATGTCTAGCTCAACAATAGATAATACTTGCCCAGCAAGCTTGGCCCTGAGTTCTAACACCTGCGCTACAAAACTAAAATCCTGAAAGATGTCAACTAAAGTAAAAACTTAACTATGAATAATTTTTGTATATATTTCATTTTCCTTCACAAAAACACGTTTTCACTAAAAATCTGAGATGCTTTCCAACATTCCTTAAAATCAAAAATAAATCCAGATATTTCAGTATGCCTATTTTCAAATGATATCCTTATTCTTTAATGTAACGGGGAAGGAGCAGTTTGCTGAGGACTGAAACTAGGCCTTGCCTACCAGGTAAGCACTCTACCACTGAGCTATATCCTAAGTTTTCTTAGAATAATTTTTCTTTTTTCCAAGGTGTTAAAATTTATAATTTAGGTATAAATGAAATTTAAATAAGTCTAAGAAAATCTTCTTGTTAAATTTGGTTTACTGGTATATTTTAGGTATATATTATGTTCACATTCACCATTTGTACCTCTTCGTGATACATCCTTTTTTTTTTTTTTTTGGTTTTTTGATACAGGCTCTTGCTTTGTAGCTCAGGGTGGCCCTGAACTCACTAGGTAGCCCAGGATAACCTCGAACTCTCAGCAATCGTCCTGCCTCTGCCTCCTGAGTGGTGGAGCCAGCATGCCCAGCATTATGGTATATGGTCCCGGAGATCGAACTCAAGACCTTGTGCTTGCCAGGCAGACGCCGGAACCACTGAGCTAAGCACCTGGCCTGTGTTCATGATATATCTTGATGCTTATTTTTTCCCATTCCCCCACCTTCCCTTCAATTCCACCTCCCTAAATACGTAAGTTCTGTTTTCATTTTTCCTTCAAATTTTTTTCTTTCCCTTCTTTGTTTTCCCCTGAAATCTAAAAAAAATCTTTATACATCACGTTCTAATTTTTATTCCAAAACACTGTGTACTACATCTATAATGAAAAATTTTAGGGCACCTTATATTACGAAGCACTCACGGGAAATAAAACTTATAAACATCAAAAATTATTCACGAGGGCCAGGGACATGTAGCTCAGAGGCATAGCACCTGCCTAGCAAGTGTGAGACCAAATTCAATTATCGGTGCCACCCCCCAAATATATTCATGAAAATTCAATAAATGTCATTAGAAGTTAACGATTACATTTTACGTACTTATAATCCTGCATTAAAAAGCAAAGCAGATGCACTTTTGTTTTTCCAAACAAGGTTCTGCTGTGTATTTCAGGGTGATCTTGAACTTACTATGTAGCCCAGGGTGACTTTGAACTCACAGCAATCCTCCTGTCTCACCCTTCTGAGTCCTGAGATTACAGGTGTGTACCACCGTGCCTGGCTAGAAGCATTTTCCAACATAATACTCTTGTGTGCTGATTAATTTATGATCATAATTTGATCCTGTGAAGAAGCTGACGTTCTCAGAAAGCAGCATATTTCTGTTATGCTCCTTGGTGTGATGCTGTCATCTCTTAGAAACTACTGAAAGCTAGTTTTATCAGAAAACAATTACAACAAAACTGTTCGGTATAAATTTACCAAAGAGTCTCTATAATTTGAGAGAGAAAAAAATCTAATGAACATTGAAACAGTTCTTTCCATACAAATGCAGAAATATATCATGAATACAATTCAGAGGATGGGGAATACTGGCCCTCACAATGAGCTACATCCTCAACCCCTTTTTATTTTTATTCTTCTCCTTCTCCTTTTCTGGAGACAGGATCTTGCTCTGCAGTTCAGGCTGGCCCTGAGCTCACTATGTAGCCCAGCTGAGCCTCAACTCACAGCAATCCTCCTGCCTCTGCCTCTCGAGTGCTGAAATTACAGGAGTGAGTCACTGTGGCACGTGGTCACCAGGATCGAACTGGGGACCTTGTGCTTACAAGACAGACACTAGAACCACTGAGCTAAACCCCTGGCCCTTATTCTATTTCTGATATAGGATCTTACTATATCCCTAAACTGACCAGGCTAGAACTTGCAGCGGTCCTCCTGTCTCAATCTGACATGTGCTACCACACTTGACGTAACTCACTTTTTTTTAAGAGGGAAAACATTTTACCAAAAATATACCAATAGCAGAGAAGCATATGTAAATATACGCAAAATATTTACTCATTAGAGAAATGCAAGTCAAAACACAGTAAGATGTCACTTTACATATACCCACTAGAATGACTAATTTTTTTAAAAAGGGACTGAGGGCAGTACAGCTCAATGATAGAGCTTTTTGTTTAATATGTTCAAGGCATTAAGTTAATACATCACCAGTGTATTCATTAAAACCATCAAGCTACCTGAAATAATGCAGTAACATTCACATTGCCTTTATATAGCAAAATGTTTCATTACTAATTAAGTCATTACTAATTTATAAACTATAACTTATAAATTGCTTGATCTTATATTTAGAACAAAAGACTAGCTTCCCTTCTGTGTCACAACTAACCATGCTACCTCCCTTCTTGCCCTCTTTCTGCAATGGTAGAGACAGAATCCAGTCTCAAAAGCACCAGGCGAGCACTCTACCCAACACGCGACCCCACCCCAGACCGTCACCTCCTATGTCAGCAACCAGAAATACTTCAAGCATACAAAAAGGCACACTTCCTAGAAACTTAAGTAGTGTTCTTCTGTTTTGATTTGAGGGTGTAACTCAATTACCTGACATGCATAAGGCCTTGGGTTAAATCCTTCAACCCCCAAATTTTTTGTTTTGTTTTTAAATGCTGGGGATCAAACTCATGGCCCCATATATCACAGGCAAGCACTCTGCCACTAAGCCACCAACCCAATCTTGAAAATGCCCACAAGGCAAAATATTACATCAGAAAAGAAAGAGAAAAATACTTGCAGTATCTGAAAAATACATCATTTCCTAATGTACAGAGTTGTTACAAATCAAGGGAGGTAAGACGTCTGAACAGAAGAGAGACAAAATACACAGGCAGGACCTTCGTTTAGCGTGGGGCTCACACCTGTAACCCCAGCACAGGAGGATAAATCAGAACAGTCAGTCCAAGTCCGAATCACTGGGACTTCTCAAGACTTCACGACCAGCCTGGACTACACAGCAAGAGCTTGTCTCAAAATAAAACTAGACCCAAGTGGGCGGCAACGGGGGGGTGTAAGTCAGTGTGAGGCCCTGGGGGAGTGCAGGGCTCTTAAACTATTCAAATTCACTTCAGTTTTTGAAAAATCTAGTTTTTAAAAATGGTGCCACGTAAGATGAACACCTAAAATTTTAACAATGCCTAGGTTTTTTTCACCTAGAGTATAAGAAAACAGACAGGGTGTGTAGGGGAAAAGGTAGCTGTTTACCAGTTATGCAGAACTCCTGAGTTTCCTTATCACCAGTTCACAGGACGTTCCTGGGCATCTTAAGTTTTGAGTTACTGAATCTTGCAAACAGATCGGTAAACAAACACTGGGATACAATCAGGAAGAACTTCAAGGCCTGTCCCAGGAAATGCCCCCGCCCACCTCTTCTGTTTTTACCCCTGTGCACTGCTACTTTGTATTTGCTCCATAATAAAAGAGCTGTTGGAAGACAGCTCGGTGGTTCAGTCCTCTGAGGCTGTTCTCCCTGCTGGATCTCATCCCTGAGTGCCTCGTTTCCTTCTGCGACCCCGGACATACATCGGACTTACACCAAGGGTGTGGTGGCCCGTGCTTGTCCCCAGCACTTGAGACGCTGAGGCGAGGAGGAGTACCAGGAGTCCGAGGCCACCCTGGGATGTACAGAGAGTGCAAAACCAGATGGAACCACACAGCAAGAAAGACCCTGTTTCAAAAAATAAAAAAGGAGGAGCAGGGGATAGGGTATAAGTCAGTGTGGGGATGGGGCTTTCAAAGAAGCTGTTCAAGGGCCAGAGATTCAGCTCACTGGCACCACGCTGGCCTCAAAACAGCAAGGTCCTGAGATCAATTCCTAACACTGGGGGGGAAACAGACAAAGGAAAAGAAATTGCTCAAATTCACATAAATTTTAATTATCTAAATTTTAAGAAAGGTGCCAACAAGGCACTAAAATTTTAATGCCTAGGTTTTTTCCAGAGAATAACAAAATAGAGGACCAGGGATTCAGCTCAGTGATTCTGGCATCTGTCTGCCAAGTGCAGGGTTCAATGCCCAGTAACCACATACCAAGAATGCCAGGCATGGTGACTCACACCTGTAATCCCAGCACTCAGGAGGCAGAGGCAGGAAGACTACTGAGAGGTCGAGGCTGGTCTGGGGTACATAGTGAGTTCTGGGCCAGCCTGAACTACAAAGTGAGACCCTTGTCTCAAAAAAAGAAAAAAGAAAAAGAAATGTGGACATAGCTCAGTGGCCGAAGTGTTTGGTTTGCTGACCCAAGATTCTAGTTCAATCCCCAATATTGAAAGAAATTAAAGAAAAGGGGCTTGTCTCCCACCGTCATACACTGAATTGCTTTCCTCCACCAGGTCCCTGCACACTGTGTTCTACCTGTCCTGGAGCAAATGAACTCAGAGACTGTGGGGAATACGACCTCTCCTCCTCTAAAATAAAGGAGCACCAGGAGGAAATGTGAAAGAGGATGACCCTCACTGTGCAAGCACCATACCAATCATTCATCCTGTACCCTGAGTCAAAGCTGGCACAGCCTCTGGGCAGAAGACTTTCCCAGGAAGATCTAAATCGTGTCCACACCACCCTTCCCCTGTCTTCCTCCCACGGTGATAAAAGGAGACCCGGGTACACGGTGGTTCTTATCCTGGGATCTCAAATTATAACTTAATCAGTAACAAACTCATTGGAGCTCTGGTAATGCCTATACTCAGCGGCTTTGGGACTGAAGCAGGACAACTGCTAGTTCGACGCCAGCATGGACAACTTAAGTGCTCAGAGTGTAGCTCAGCAGCACAAGCTTGCCTCAGCACTGCAAAGAACAATTACACACACACACATAAATGTATATGCCTACCAACTGTCTATGACTGCTTATTACACTGGTGCTTATTAATAGTAACAAAACAAAGCAACCACTCTCCTACTGCTGTCTCTGAAAAGCTGACTACTCTGTGAATAGACCGCACAGTATGTCCATCTGGACCGTCTTATCGTACTTAGCCCTGTGTCAAGGTTTCCCACACTGCAGCATTTGTCAGAACTTCTACTCTAAGGCAAACACATATCTGGCAAACATTCTCTTCATCCATTCATTGGTCATGGACTTGTTTGACTATAATGATTTGGGGGAGTGGGGTGCTAGAGATCGAACCCAGGGCAGCCCCATATTACTGTTTCACTGGGAAAACTACTGACTTTAATTAAAAAGGAATTAACTAGATTGGGCACTGCTGTCCTGTGTCCTCACAGCGGAGCACTCTGCATCCAGACAGAGGGTCACTTATCTTTGCTGTGTCCTCACAGCGGAGCACTCTGCATCCAGACAGAGGGTCACTTATCTTTGCTGTGCCCCGTCCTCTCTGCTTAGCCCGAGTTCACTCCACAGAACTAGTCCTTCCCTCACCCCTTCACTCCTCACTTTTGGCATCATTTAAAAACAAAATAAGCATTCGTATCAGTATGACTTCCAACTTATAGGGAGTGTCCAGGTTTCTATACATCAGAGCTTGGAAAGGACGACATGAGCAAAGCCATTTGTGTTCCATAAAGCCCTGAACGTTAAAATTCCTTGAAACTACTCCAGAAACCATTATTACTTCAGGCTGGGGGCAGGGATTATTTAAACATGTATCTCACACCAATAATACTAAAATTAACTTTTAATAAAAAGGTAATCCTCAACTGATCAACAAGTTTTTGAAAAAGGGCTAAGGATTTAGCTCAGTGGTGCCACTGCATGCCTCCCAACTGCAAGATCATGAGTTCAATTCCCAGTACTACCAAAAAAAGAATATTTCGAAAAGACTGCTCATTTGTAAGAAAAAGAATCCAAAGATTCTGTCATCTTTAGCTCTTACTGCAAGAATAAAAAATACAGTGCAAGAACATACAAAGTATGCTGACCAAATACTAGGACATCTGTAGTCACAGTGCTGGGATTACAGGCATAGGCCACCACACACAGCCTGACACAAGACACTGGCAAAATTGACACAGAACATGCCTTATCCTGTAAAGAGTTGTAAACATTTCTTAGGCTGGGGATTTAGTCCAGTGGTTCTAGTGCCTGCCTCGTGAGCACAAGGTCCCAAGTTTGATCCCCAATAAATCAGGTTTCTCAAAAATGATTTCAGAAATTTTATAGCCCGACTCTAATTTATGAGAGAAATTAAATGTATTCTTTATAGCAGCACAGTTTATAATAGCTAAGTCTTGGAAACAGCCCAAATGCTGCCCATCACTTGATGAACAGATAAAGATTTTTTTAATTCGATGGGAGTATTACTCTGGCATAAAGAAGGATAAACCTGAACCATCTGTAGATAAATGGATGCACCTTGAGACCACACTCTTAAATGAAATAAACAGATACATGTGTTCAAATATCGCACAGTTTCTCTGGTGTGAGAAACCAAAGGTGTAAATAAATAAGGACTAAAATGTGTAATAGACACTGTGAAAAGGGAAAACACTCAGGACCAGGGATGCTGCTCAGTGGTTCCAGTCACTCACTCTCTCTCTCTCTCTCTCACACACACACACACACACAGTAACCTAGCTAAGAAGCCAGGTTTGCCTTTATGTGTGTTATGGGAGTCTGGCTTCTTACTGGCTCAGAAGAGATTTACAAATATGGAAATAAGAGGATCAGAAAAAGTTGTATTGGAACACAGTTAAACTCAGTTTTAAACTATATGACAGATATGCTCATATGTGTGTGTATATGTACACACGTACATAAAACAAATCTCAGCTCTGCAGCAGTAAAAGGAGCGTCCAGATCTTGGTTTCTAAATAGCTATCAAGTTTTCTGGAGAAATGGACTGGGACAAAGTACTCTGTTGCATCAGAAATAAATATTTAATGATAGAGACGTAGAATCCAGTTAGCTTCTTTCTTCTCTCCACCCATTCTCCAGCTCCTAGGATGAAGCAGCCTCTACTTGTCACTGTACAGGGATGATTTGAGTAGCAAAATACTGCATTAAAAGCCATAGAAAAAATAGGCAAAATAAATCTGTCATTCTTAGTAAGTCTGTACACATGAAGAAAGGAAGGGCGAGAGAGAGAGAGCGCGCGTGCGAGCGAGCCTGAGAGGTTTTCTAGCTTGCAGTAGAAAAAATGCAGAAAACCTCCCAGGGATGGATACTTACCAGATGTCAACAATTACAGCAGTATGTGCCACAGCAAAGGGTTACCAATAAACTCAGCACAGTGGGACATGCCTGCAATCCCAACACTAGGGAGGCTGAGACAGTAAGATCAAAACTTTGAGCCCAATGAGTCTAGGAAACTAGTGACTGGTGTTATCAAACCCGTCTTCTAAAAGATCTCCCCTACAACTGCAGAATAATGCCTTTCATTTTTCTTTTGAAGGGCAGGTATTTGAGATTTATTTATTATTTTGTCTACTTCTGCAAGAGTAGACAAAGAGGACTACTTAGGCAAGAGGACTGCTGTGAGTCTGGGGCTCTCCTGGGTTATACAGTGAGCTCAGGGCCAGCCTGAACCTACAAAACGAGGCCCTGTCTCAAAAAAAAAAGAACATGATGAATGTAAACAAAAATTACTAAGTCAAACAGTTTTAAGAACTAGAGAAACTATAAATGAATTATATATTTGAAAAATGCAAAGCCAGTCACAGTGGCATAGGCCTATAATCCCCAGGTACTTGAGAGGCTGAGACAGGAGGATCAGAAGCTTGAGGCCGACCTGGGTAAGTTAGCAGATGCAGTCTCATTTTTTGTTTTGTTTGTCAGGTTCTAGGAATCAAACTCAGGGCCTTGCACTTGCCAGGCAGGCACAGTACATGCTGCTGAGCTACATCCTCAGCTCCAGAACCTGTTTCAAAATAAAAATAAAAAGGGCTGGGAACATACAGCTATAGAACACCTGCAGATTCAATCTCTGCAGCCACATATACACAAAAAATGGTGCATTATACTATCTGGTATATACTTTATGCACTATGTGGTACAAATTTAATAAAAATCAATGCAAAGTTGTTTCTCTGGTGTAAGAAACCAAAAGTGGAAATAATGACTAAAATGTATAATAGATAGCAGAAAATGAGAAGAAAATGTTCTAGGGGAGAAAGAATAAGAAAAACTAGAAGTGCAAATGGAAGGAAAAATGGAAATAAAGGTTTTATACATAGGGAGGGGAAGGAAGAATGAGAACAAAAGAGGCAAGAGTATCATGTACAGGTACAAATTCTCCTTGCTGAGCATTATCATGAAGTATGTCTAAAATGTACCAATAAATGTTTTGCTACTAAAAAAAAAACAGAGGAAAAAAAACAAGATCAGTGTAAGGTATAATTAGAAAATGTTCATATTATCCAGGTGTGGTGGCACATGTCTGTAATCCCAGAATTCAGGAGGCTGAGGTAGTTGAGATGGTCGTGAGTTTGAGGCCAGCCTGGGCTGCACAGTGGGATCTGTCTCAAAAAAAAAAAATCAGGACTCTGAAAATAAAAGACCCAGTCAAGGGCCGGGGAGTTAGCTCAGTGGTTCCAGTGCCTGTCTTGCAAGCGCAGGGACCAGGTTCGATCCCCGGTAACCACATAACAATACTAGGTGTGGAGACTCACCCCAGAAGCAACCAGTACCACATACCACAGTGCCGGGCGTGGTGGCTCACGCCTGTAATCCCAGCACTCGGGAGGCAGAGGCAGGAGGATTGCTGTGATGTGAGCTGGAGGCTGAGCTCAGGGCCAGCCTGAACCACAAAGTGAAACCCTGTCTCAAAAGAAAATAAAAAAAGGAGGGGTGTAGTAGACTACAGGCACAGGCCTGTGGTCCCAGCACTCAAGGCCGAGCAGGATGATCAGCTGAGGCGAGAAGCCAGGAGTTCAAGGACAGCCCAGACTACCCAGTGAATTCAAGACTAAGATAAACTACACACTAGTTAAATAAACAGATGTTCCTATTGTTTGTCAATGTTCTCAATGTCTATTACAAAGAAAAAGTTTATATACTTACTCTCTGTTTAATACTAGACTAAAAATCTAGCACCAAGTATACAGCACAAAATTTAAGTGTTTCTTCCTATTTGAATTTTTCCCAATTCTAACAAATAGTACAGTTTCTTAATTCTTAAATGTTAGAGTTCATTTCAATATTCAAAATGAAATCATAAGTAATCAAATCTAACTGACTAAACTTAAGCTTTTATAGAACCATTTCACAGTAGGTTTTTCAGACACTTGAAATCTCCCTTTGGCAGACAGAGACATATGTACAGGGAACAATTTGAATGTAGTGTTGAAATATTTTCTACCAAAAACATTTTTTCGCTACAAAGCATATTTCCACACAATGAAAATGAGTGAGACAAAAACAGCTGGGATCTAGTTCAGTGGCCCAGAGCTTACCTAGCATGCGCAGGCCCTGGGTTCAATCCCTAGCACCACCATCAACAAATACACACATACATACATACATACAAGCTAGATATCACTCAAAAATTGCATGGTTTTTAATAAAATTTAACATTTGGTTGCCACACAATAGCATTATATTTTGAATGCTATTTTTATTCAAAATCTAACCAATTATTAGGCAAATGATAAAGGTAAAACACTAGAGATGTTACTTTTGTTAGTACTTTGCTGATCAGGTTATATATGTTTCAAGGTTCTGAATAATACTTATTTCAAATCATACAACAGTGAAATTCAAGAGCCTATATATACTCAAGGTACTTTCATACTTCATTATTTACTAGTGAATGGTTGGTTAACTACAGCTCTAACAGGTAATTTTTTGAAACATTTAATAGCTAATGTGATAGCTATGTAACAGTTAGTGGTTAATGTTAGAGCAAAACGGTACAAGCACTTGCCTAGAAGCAGTGAAGCCCAAGGTCTGCACCTGAGAACCTCAAAGTCAGGTGGCTGACGCCACAGTTCAAGGTCAGCCTAGGCTACTACAGTGAACTCAAAGCCAGCTTACGCTACAGCTATAGCGCACAGGGAAACTACCTCAAAAAAAGGCAAAAACAGAAACAAAAAGGAGGGAGAGAGAGAGAAGGAAGGGAAGAGAAACACGAAGGAAAAAGGTAAGTAGAAAGGGAAGGGGAAGGAGCAAGAAAGGAGGAGGGTAAATAATAGTAAAGAAATACACAGTTCCAAGTAGATATGCTAGTTTTCATCCAATATTTCAATTATTTTCATGTAAGCAACATGGCTATGCATATAGTTCAGCGAGTATTTGTGCAGCATGTGCAGGGCCCTAGATTTGATCCTCAATGCTGCAAACAGACATTTCAAACGGAGGGCAAAGTGAGACTTAGAAGACCATTTGGAAAAGCCTTCATTATCTTAATAACTTCTACAAATGTTTTCGCAGAACATTAGTGTTCAAGGAACTTAAAATATCACCTAAATTAAGCTAGAAACCTCTTCAGAAACATACCATACAACACAATTCCAAGCAACCAAGAACCTACAACAAAAGGAGCCGGGAAAAGGTACGCCCTACCCACGTCAAATGACATTACTGTTCCCCGCAATGAGCCCTGTATTTTCTCTGTACTAATTCTAACACTATTTCAAGATAACTGAATCTTTGTGTTACTTTTGGGTTTTGTTTGCTTGTTTTAGTTTTTTGAGACAGGAACTGCCTTTGTATTGTAGTTCAGCCTGGCCCTGAGCTCACTATGTAGCCCAGATTAGCTTCAAACTCACAGCAATCCTCCTGCCTCTGCCTCCCGAGTGCTGGGATTACAAGTGTGAGTCACCACACCTGACACTGTGGTATGTGGTACCAGGGATGGAATTCAGGACCTTGTGCTTGAGAGGCAGGAACCACCGAGCTAAATCCCTGGCTCTACTTTGTGTTATTTTTAAAATATGCAAAAGACTATCATGCAGTTATACTCAAAGTCACAATATTCAAAACCAGAGATCATTTCACAGAAATTATCTGTTCTCAAAGAAATTATATAGGAATGACATAGGCTATCTCCTCAGTCAAATCCCTTATTTTTAAAACTCTAGTTACACAGCAAGTAAGGACAAGGGAATTCTTCATCTCTTACTCTATGCAAGAAGCTACATTTCTGAATATATATGACGTAAGATGTAGTATTATGCCCATCTACTAAAACTCAGGGAAGCCACTGTAATACAACATTCAAAATTAGCAAAAACAAAATACAATTTTAAATGGTTCTCATTGTTTGACAAAATATTTACAAGAGGAGTTACCAGACTCAATCTTCTGAATTCTGATCATTTAACCTAGCGGCAGGCAGGGAATGCAAAGAACTTGTAATATGTGACTTACTTAAAATCGGAAAATAAGGCACACAGAATTTTTAAATCTTTAAAAGCTTCTATTCATTTGCTCGTTTGAATTCAAGGAGTCGCCCCTGCACACCTCTCTCTCACACAACTAAAGGACAGCAACCAATTGTTGTGTAATTCTTCCCTCCCCCTTCAAGCCAGCTAACATACAAAGGAAAAGACTTTCTCTATTGTGGACCGGTAATGAATCTTTGTTAACTAAAACCTGATTCAGAAATAGTCCTCTTTTTTTTAATTCACCATATGGAAAGCAGTGAAGAGAACAAACACAATAGATTTATTATTATGTAAGAAAATAAAGCCAATTTATAAAAATATTCTGATTATATTCAAAGGATCTGTTCTTTCTTTGGCACTGAGAGAAAAAGCCAAATCAGCAAGCACCCTTTCAACCTATTGTCCGCCAAAAACACTGATGAAAATATACATTTTTAAAAAATGACTCTAATCTTTTTTCCCCCATAAAACGTATCTAAACTGTCCTGCCCCCACAGCTGTCTGGTTTAGTCTGGTTTTGTTTTGTTTTTTAAATCCAAATACTCAGTACAAAAGCCTAATCACTGTTCAGCGAACATTCATCTTGAAAACGTTTTATATAATGTATTCCCAGTGTACCCCTCTTAATCCTGTAAAACAGTTATTAGTGAATGTTGTAATCAGCTAGGGAAATGGGCACAAGGAGGCACTTAAGCTTCATTTTTAATAGAGATGATGCACGGTTTTTTCATTCTGATGTCTACAAGACACCAGAGTTGACACGATTAGGTTTTCTTGTAGAGCCATCATTTTGATACAGCTACCTTTTTATCCTTTTCATTTATCCAGACTTCATTTTCCGTTCAAGTAGCAACCACACATTTTACAATACATACTCCACAACAGGGATTTAAAAGGACTGGTCCACTTAGCTCCACCGCTGGAGCAGCAAGAACGTTTGTTCTAGATGCAGAAAAACACAAGAAACCAGAAATAAAGCGGGGGAGGAGGGGCCGGACCCCAGGAAGGTCAGGAGTTAGGGAAGATGCTTCTTGTACACATCCAGACGTTATTTAGAACATATTACTATTAAAATAACAAAGTAAACTTGTTTAAAATGGAATAAGTCGTCTTTAAATGGAGCTCAAGGCACAAGCTCTGCTTACTTCCAAAATAACCTGCTTCCTCAGCAGCATCTGCTTTTGGTCTGCAATAGGTAAGACACGCTTTAAAGTCAGTGTGCGATGGACGCGCCCGCCAGCCAAGCCCTTCTCCGCGGCGCTGCTCCGCCCGGCCGGCCGCCGCGCTCCCTCCACGGCAGCTCGCGTCCCGCCTCCGCCCTCCGCGCGTTCCGAGAGCGGCTCTGCGGATTCCCACAAAGTGGGTCCCGGCGCCATCTTAGAAAGTCATTCACACGAGCCGACCGCAGCACCGGGCGCCGGCCGTCTCCCCCGCGCCCGCCCCGACGCCTGGGCGGCTCTGCTCGCGCCCTCGTCCTGCGGCGGGGCCGGCGTCCCGGCAGGGCAGCCCGTCTCCGGAGCGTGCACAGCAAGCGGCACGACGGTCACTCGGCAAGACGCAGACGCTGCGGGGCACGTGCGGGCACGGGGGGCCCCGGGATTCCCGGGCGGAGGAGGTCGCGGCGCGCAGCCCGCAGCGGGTTTCCCGCTCCGCTAATCCGGACCTAGAGGCTTTTCTCCAACACTGACGACACCGGGAGGGCGAGGGGCGGGCCAGGGGTGGAGCGGCGCCGCCAAGTTCCCAGGGCTCGCGCCGGCCCGCGGGCTCCGCGCCCCGGCGCCCCAACCCTCTCCCGGCTCCCGGGCGCACGTCGGACCCCGGGGGTCCGGCTGCGCGCCCGCCGGCCAGCCGAGCGCTGGGCGGTTACAATGGCCTCGCCGTGCCCGGCTGCGCTCACACGCGCCCCGGCGGCGGGGCTCCAGCGCGGGGCCGCAGCGGCCGGCGGGACCCGAGCCTCCCGCGCGCCCTCTCCGCTCCCAGCCGGCTCCCCGCGGCCGCGGCGCCGACACCCACTTTCCCATGGCGACTCCCTAGCACGGACACGCCGTGATCTCTCCCGCAGCCGCTGGAGAGGGGCCGAACGCCGCGGAGCTCGCGGCCCCGTCGGCCCCCGCCGCGCCCGCACCGAGCTTCCGAGGACGGGCGCGGGCTCGCCCCGGTGCCCGCACAGCGCGCCAGGGCGACCCACCGCCGGGCGCGGCGGCCGGGGCCCGGGACCTCCGCCGGCGACGGCGCGCGCCTCTCACAAAGGCAGCGAGCGCAAGGCGCCGGCTGCAGGACCGGGCGACCGCGGCGGCACCCGCGCCACGAGCGAGCTGACTCGGGGAACGCAGCCAGCCCCACGGGCAGCCCGAGAGGCGTGCCCGACCGGCTCGGCCGGCACGGCGCTCCCCTGCAACTGCTGCCGACGGCTCGCCTTCCGGCGGGGTCGGCCCCCTCCAGCGCCCCGGCCGGCAGCAGCTCCGCCGCGGGCGCCCCTTCCGCGCAGCCCGCCACCGGGCCCGGGCGCCTCCCGCCTCCCGCCTCCCGCCTCCGGGCACCACTCACCCAGTCCCGCGCTCGCCCGCGTCCCTCCCGCCCGAGGCCGGCATCGGGAGCGCCGGGCGCGGGGCTGCTGCAGGGCCGGCCGCGCACGGGTCTCGGCCCGGACGCTCGCAGCGAGAAGCGGGGCGCAGGACGCGGCCAGCGACCTCGGCGAGAGCTCGGCCGCGGACGCGAGGGCCCCCGGCCGCCGGCCCTGCGCCGGGAAGGCGGCGGACGACACCGGGGCTGGGGTCCGGGCGCCGCCCGCCGGCCGGGGCTGCGTCCCCGCACCGGCTCGGGCGGCGGCCGGCAACGGGCCGGCGGGCGGCGGCGGAGAGCGAGCGCGGGGCCTCGCGGCGCGAACTCACCGTTTGAAGTGCTCGATGATCTTCTCCTCCCGCACGTTCTCCGGTAAGTTGCCCACCCAGAGGTGCCTGGTTTCCCGGACCATGCTGGGCGGCGCGCCGGCGACCGCGCTGGCCGGCTCGCCTTCGCCGGCTCCGAGCGAGGCCGTCAGCGCCGGGAGGCGGGCGCCGGGGCGGCGGCGGCGGCGGCTGCGGCGGTGGCGTCGGCAGCGGCGGCGGCTCCTCCGGCTCCCCCCCGTGCAGAGACCATCCCTCTCCCCCAGGTTCCGACTCTCCGGCCTCGCTGCTCCGCTCTGCCGCCACCACACACCCGAAGCCGACCCTCGCGCTCCGGCGGCGCATGCGCGCGGGCGGCGGCGGGCGGGGGGAGCGGGAGGAGGGGCGAGCGGGACCCGGGCGGCGGCGACGACGACGGAGCTGGCGCTGGGGCGGCCGGACGCTTCCCACCGGCGCGCGCGGCCCGCCTCCCGCCGCTTGGCCACCGCCCCCTCGCCGCGGGCGCGCGCGCGTTCGCCCGCCCTCCGTGGACGGGACGCTGAGTTCCTCCCAGCCGGCGCGCAGGCGCGCGGGGCCGAATGGGGGCGGGGAGGGGGTGGAGGCCGAGGCGGGGGCGGGGAAGGCGAGGCCGGGAAGCGAGGCGTGCGCGCCGGGCCCCAGTGCGCAGGCGCGCCGCCGGCGGGAGGACGGCCCCTGCGCGGCTGCTAGGTCAGGGGCGTGCGGCAGCTTTGCGCCCGTGGGGAAGGCGTCCCCGGCTCCAGCCTGGGAAGAGGAGAGAAACAGAAGCGGGGCTGGTTTCGACAGAACCAGAGCCAACGTGGCTGCCCAGGCTCTTCTCCCTGAAGCCGAATCCCGTCCGAGCTCACCCGAGGCCAGCCCCTGGTCGTTTCCGGCCCTTGGATCCCCGCCTGCTTGGGAAAGTGGTCGGAATGAGGCCGCCCTTCTCACCGCCCAGCTGCGCAGTGACGGCTGAGACCCATCGCTCCCAAGGAGCACTGGCTCCTGACGCTCAGAGAGCGTTGATGTGGAATCTTGAAATCTTTTGCAAGATCTCCTTGCTATCCTCACAGGATACGGAGAATAGAACTGAAAAGTTGGGAGTCCCACACTGTTCCTTCAGAACGAAATCGTAATTTTAACATCTGACGTAATGGAAGAAACGACCAGATATCCGACCTTTTTAGGCCTAAGTGTTCTTTTACACAAAGACCAATTTACTGAAACCTGGGGAAAATCCACAGTCAGAGCAACTGTATTAAATACAGAATAATCTAGTTAATTGGAAGTCAGCAACTCAATTTTCCTTTCCAGTTTTTATCCTTATAAATAACAGGAATGACATGTTTCAGGAAGGATAGAGTTTTAGTCTTCTAAATAATTGTTTCCAAACACAAACCTGCTCTTTGTCAAATTACGCTATTTTGTATTTAAAATATTACCGTAACCAATAGCGCCTTTATCATTTGTGCATAACTGTTTTATTCCGCAGAGAATGAAATACATTGTATAGTTTGTTCGTTTGCCATAATTGCCTAAAGTTTTTTTTTCTTATGGATAAGTCAGTATAAAATTGCCAAAGCAAATTTACACTAAACTTTCTTGTATTTGGCTTGTCTATATAATAAACGATCTAGCAGGTCTTATCAAGTGAATCTCCTCTCATAATATTCAAAGGCTAATCAAGTCCTTTAATCGCACAGTTTAAACAATTATGGGACAAGATTTGCTTGCTCGGGCTAACAATACTGTCTTGGTTGACATTTTTCCATTGAATTGATTTTTGAAATTTTGGCAAGTTACTTTTAAGACGTCCAGGTACTGATCGTGCTAATTTAACTGGTTTATTTTCTATACTATTTTGTCCACTTGTATGATATTTTTTACTTCGATAATTTCACTTTTTTATTTAACCAACTGGAGAACTTCAATAAGAGACAACTATTATGATCGTTTTGTTTTTAGAGCACGGGGGACTGAACCCAGAGCCTCGTGCACGTCCTGGACTCTACCAGTGAGTTACACTTCCTTCCCTCCTTTATGTTTGAGACAAGTTCTGATTAATTTATCAGGTTTACCTTGAATTTGGGATTCTTTTGCAGGCATGCAATGACACTCAACTCACTGTTAGTATTTTTAGATTCATTCATAATTTAAAGTATTTAGTGGCACTACGGGATTTTATCTTGGTTTTTTGTCTTCAGAAGTCAGTCATGAAATAAAATGGAAATTATTGTTTTTGAAAATAGCACAAGAATAAAGAGACTCAACCCTTATTCCCAGTTTATCAGGGGCTGAGGGTGAAGAATCAGTATAGCTGTGGAGATCAAGACCAAAGCAGTCTGGACAACGGGCAAGATGCCCAACGCTCAAAATAAGTGTTTTAATTAAATAAATGAATAAATGAAAAGCAACATTTTAGGCTGAAAATGTAGCTCCATGGTACAGCATTTGCCTCGGGGCAAAGAGGTCCTGGGTTCTATCTCCAGCACCACAAATAAAATAAAATTCACCTCCCCACTTAAAAAACAGAAACCTACTTTCCTAGTACGTTTTTCTCCTGGACGGCCTGAGGGTTGTTACAGCAGTGCAGCTTCCCCACGTAACAACAGCAAAGCAACACCCGTACTGGGCTCCCTGCCTTTTTTTCTGACATTTACTACTGTAAGCATATGCCCTCTGCACATCCCCAAATCTAGTGTCTGATTGTATCCGCGTCTTGGCAATTTTCATTTTGCCTGGTAATGCTTTTCTCCATTTCTGTCCAGTTATAAATATTTACAAGAGCAGAATTTCTTCATAAGCAATGGATCTTTGGGTATTTCAAAAGAAAAACAAAACAAGGGAAAACAAGTAGATAACCGACTCTGTCCGTCTCTCATTTTTACTTTAACAATTAACAATTGATGCCTACTGGAAAAGATCAAAAAAGTAGGGTGTGAGTTATCTATAATAGATGGTGCAATGAACTTCCTCATTTAAATATTAAAGAGAATTCAGAAAGGTGGCATTAAAGCCGAGCTATTTGCAAAGGGGAATTAAAATAGATTTGTGTCTAATCAAGCTTTATTTTCACACTGTGCGGAGCTGCTGTCGTTAGCATGCTAGACAGGCTCAAAGAGTTCAGTCATGCGTGATAGAAGCCGCGATGGGGAAAGCGTCCCAGCCTCGAATCAAGCTTTGAGTGCTAACGTGGCAACTAGAGCAGATAAATTAATATCACCATTTAAATGAGAGGACGGTATTTACCAGATATTGAAGAAGGATTTGCCTACAAATTGGGTCTCAACCTATTAAAATCATTTCATGAGAAAGTATGTGCTTAACTATAAGCAATTCTTCTAACAGAATCATAAATATTACCTAGCCCTAAAATTACCATAGCCCCAACCACATGAACTTGGGGGTACTCATGGCTTTTGTGTGAGCCAGGGTCTTCACTCAGAAAAATAGAAACTAGCTAACAGCACTCCAGGGCTTTTGTTTTGTTTTGTTTTGAGATAAGACCTTGCTACGTGGCTCAGGCTGACCTTTAACTCACTATGTAGCTGGTGTCAGACTGGCAGGGATCTTCCTGCCTCAGTCTCCCAAGTCCTGGGATTACAGGTATACACAGCCCTATCTGGTTCCCACTGTCTTTATCAGTGTCTGACATCATGCATTTTATTCTTTTACCACTATATATGTCACTCTTTCTGTGTAAAAGGAACATAGCAGAAATTGAAGCTGAACTAGGGCCCTAACGACGAGTTACATGACTGCTGTTTATTTTGAGACACATTCTTGTTAAACCATGAAGCTTCTCAGGGCAGACAGGAACTCGAATTTACAGTCCTCCTGCTGCAGCCTCCCAGTTGTGGGCTTGCAGGCATGTACCAGCACAGCCAGCTAACAGCCTACTAACAGTGAGGGGCCAATCTTACCACCTAACTTACCACATGGCAAATGTGCTCAGGAAAAATTATCTACACATAAATTGTCAAAATCCCTAAAAATTGGGCCGGGGATTTAGCTCAGTGGTTCCGGCGCCTGTCTTGCAAATGCAAGGATCTGGTTTCGATCCCTGGTAACCACATACAATACTGGGCGTGGAGACTCACGCCCAGCAGCAACCAATACCACACACCACAGTGCCGGGCGTGGTGGCTCACGCCTGTCATCCCAGCACTCGGGAGGCAGAGGCAGGAGGATTGCTGTGAGTTGGAGGCTGAGCTCAGGGCCAGCCTGAACTACAAAGTGAGACCCTGTCGAAAAAAACCTAAAAAAAAAATTCCTAAAATTTGCCAGGCGCGGTGATTCAGGCCTGTAATCCCAGCACTCTGGAGGCAGAGGCAGGAGGATTGCTGTGAATTTGAGGCTCACCTGGGCTGCATAGTGAGCTCAGGGCCAGCCTGAACTACAAAAATGTGATTCTGTCTAAAAAAAAATTTTTAAAGTCCCTAAAAACTGAATAATATTAGCTACCTAGTCTTCTAGATTACACTTTCTGCTAACCAACACTTCATAATTTACTTTATTATTCAGGCCTCTAAGAAAACAAATATATATTTCCCCCAGTGCTCGGGGTTGAACCAAGTACCCGGAGCTCTCTGACCCTGAGCTATTCCCCCGCTCTTTTCATGTGTTTGAGGCAAGCTCCGAGTTGCCCGCGTTGTCCTTGAACTCTCCGTTCTCCGCATCCAGAGCAGCCGGCTTGCAGGTACCCACCACCATACTCTGCATAGTAAATAGCTGATTTAAAAGAAAATCACTTCCACCACGTTATGATAATTCTTTGAATGCTATAGTGTAAAAGATGATAAAAGAAAAAAGTGATAGAAAAACAGAACTATAAGGAACCCAGCTTTTTCTAAATTTTCAGTGCTCATGCAGTATTTGCTTACAAGGAAGTTTGTATAAAAAAGAATTTGCAACAAGAGTATGTGTTCACTATTATACTGAAATGTGTATTATTGTAATGTTCCATGGAAATATAAAATCGGACTTTATAATTATTGCTAAATAGATTGCAACCCTTTGTGGTCAAAGGGTTTTCAAATTAACATTAAAATTAATTTCAAATTGACAAACTGGTATCAGATGGGTGTGTTTTCATGCGTGTGTTTGGGCACATAATATAAATAAATTCATTTACTTTTTTTGAGACATGGTCTCACTATGTAGTTGAGGGTGTCTTTGAATTCATTTTGTAGTATGTATCTCAAGTTAGCCTCAAGCTCACGGCAATTCTCCTGCCTCAGCCTCCCAAGTGCTAGAATTATAGCTGTGTGCCATCATGCCTGGCTACAATTTATCTAAAAAAGAACATGCTTACGTTTCTACTGTTCTTTATCCTATAAAAACAGCTATAATACTTTTCCCTCTATATATGGAAATACTGCCAACGTACCTTCAGAATTCTAAATATAACAGTAGTATTCGTGAAATTTGTGGGAAATAGGAAGAATAATTGAATTTAGTTATGGTTAATGTCTTCTGCGGTAAAATCTCAAAATTTTCAAAAATTTTATTCTCGATTTTCTAAACCTTTCTTGGTTGATTCTGTAGAGAGGAGCACACCTATGGCTACCCCACCGCTGAGCTATCCCGCCAGCCCCCCTTAAATTTGAGTCTTGTGGTCCTCCCGCTTCGGCCTCCCAGGAGCTGGGATGCCAGCCCGGCGCCGCCCTGCTGCCCTGGCACCGGGCAGCGCCTCTGCTCTCCGCGGGGAGACAGAGGCCCCGCCCAGGGCGAGCCCCCCGACCTTGGACTTGCCCGGGCGGCGGCGCGCGCACCTGCAGCCAAGTTGGCACCCGCCCACCGCTGCAGGGACGTGCGGCCGGCGACCCGCCCGGTGCCCACTGAACTGCCAGCGTGCTTTCTTCACGGAGCCCGTTTCCCCACTCAGTGCCAGCGCTGCAGGGGCGTCAGCGCACCGGGGGACGGCGGGGACGGAGGGCCGCGCCGCAGCGTGGCGAAGATGGGAGCGGAGCGGGTCGCAGGACCCGAGCGGCCTAAATGACGGCGGCCCCGGCAATACTCCCCATCACACTCCCAGAGAAAGGGGCGCCTCGAGGACAACGGGGTCCCCGCGGTCTGCACCGCTCGCGGCTGCTAGGGAGCAGCAGCCGAGCCTGGCGGCCCCGCCCCGGGGCCCGGAGTGGCCGCCGCGCGAACCGACGACTTTGGTCGCGGCCTGTGAGCAAGGACTCCGGCGGCGCCGGGCGCAGCCCTTCCCACAGGGCTCCTCGGCGCGGAACGCTCCGCGTCGGCGGGCGCCTTCGCAACATGGCGCTCGGAGGGCAGCCGCGGGCACCGCCCCCGGCGGGGAGCAGGCCTTTCTCGTACTTCCGCGCTGCACGATCAATAACCCCTCAAGAGGGAGCTGAGCAAAGCAGGGGTAGGGGACAGGCCAGGTGCTCAGACGCAACTTCACATCACGGGGGCTGCCGCACGCGACCGGGAAAAGGGCACAGCGGGGAGACCGCGCCGCGCAGGCGCGCTGGGCCAAGCCCCGAGCGCTCGGCGCTGCCCCTCCCCTCCCCCCTCAAAAGCCGAGGAGGTTGCCCCACTTGCGCCTGCGCAACACTGTTGGGGGAGGGGGGGCCCGTTCCCTGCGTCGTGAGAGAGAACCGCCCCCTCAGGCGCGCGCGCGCGCGCACGGACCACTCTCACACTCCCGCGCGCCGCGCTTGCGGTTCGGCTTTTTGCGCCTGCGCCGAGAGGGAGGTGCCTGCGGCTTGACCGGCTCCTTTTTTGTGAAGTTCTCTGAGAAGTTTCTGGAAAAACAAAGCCTGAAGGAAATTAGGGGATAGGAAGGGCAGGGTACGCGCCTGAGAGAAGGAAGTGAAGTACCCAATACAGCCCGCCGTCGCCCTGCCTACCAACTGCCGGGGGAAAAGCATAAGGACAGCTTCCTCCGCCGAACACAGAACCCTCGTCTCCGAAACACGGAGAGGGCAGGGGTGGCCGGAAGTGCCCGGAGCGCCACGGGGCGTTTGCAGACGGGTGGAGCGGGCGCGCCCTGGGACTCGGTGTAGCTGCCGGGCTCCGGCTTAGGGGCGCCAGATCCCACTTTCCGTAGTTTCCCCTCCCTGGTGGCTCTGCGGTCGACCCTTCGCCCGCCTCCACTTCGGTGGCATGGAGCCAGTGCGGCGGGTCACCCGGAGGCCCGGGGCCCCGTGAGGCCGGGCGGCGGCGCCTGGCTGCCATTTTGTGGCGCGGCCGCCATTTCGCGCGGCGCAGGGCGGGGCGCGGGCGCGGCCCCTTTGTTCCTGGGAAGTGCCGAGCGCGCGGCCGGCGGCCTGGGAACCCGGGCGGAGGATCCCACCCCTCCCCGCGCGTGGACAGCCCGCCGCGGAAAGACGCCTTGCGAGGGGAGGGGTAGGAACGTGGCGCGCAGAGCCGCTCTCTGGAGCCGCGGGCCCGTGAAGGAGCACCGCCTGGGCCCGTGTGGCTCTGCAAAGAAGCTCAAGGGCAGAGCGAGCAGCGCGTACGACCCGAAGGGCGGTCGCTTTGTAGACCAGCCAGCGTGGCCTCAAGTGCTGCCGGGAGGGGAGCGGAGCTCGCCTCTGATTGGTTGGCCCGCTGCTGGCACTGCGCAGGTGCGGTCGGAGAATTAGTGGCCCTTTGTTTACATCTGATCCTGGGCCCCAACAGTGGGTCTCGAAGCCGTGGTGAGGCGGAGAGCACCTTCCGTTTAACTGCTTTTCAAGTCCCTTGATTATGTAAATAGCCACTGACTCAATAAAATCTATTGTGTGCCTTCCAACCTCATTTCAAATCCTGAAAGAGCTATGCTTAACTGATTTCAGGGGAAAGAAATTCAAGTCTTAGTGTTTTTAATATTACCGTCCTGGCCTCTATCAACAAAAGCAGGAAATTCATGAGGAGTGCTGCTAAATTTGTCTTTCAATCCTGCGTGCGTGCAGGGTTTATTTATTTATTTATTATTTTTTGAGACAGGGTCTTGCTTTTGTAGTTCAGGCTAGCCCTGAGCTCAGCCTCCAACTCACATCACAGCAATCCTCCTGCCTCTGCCTCCCGAGTGCTGGAATTACGGGCGTGGGGCACTGTGGTATGTGGTACTGATTGCTGCTGTGCGTGAGTCTCCAGCCCGGTATTGTATATGGTTACTGGAGATCGAACCTGGGTCCTTGTGCTTGCAAGACAGGCGCCGGAACCACTGAGCTAAATCCCCGGCCCCAGGTTTTTATTTTTAATGGTTCAAGTTTGTTCTTCCTAACAGCTTTGAGTTTCTAAAGGAGCCGTTCCTGGCCTGGGTCTCTTGATGTCTCAGCCGAAATGTGTATGTGACTGTATATTATAAGATTTGATTGTCAGTTTTGTTAACGGATAAAACTTAATGATATGAAAAGGTCAAGAATGTTAAGGGAACAGATAAGGATTTGATGTCTTCCAGATAATAGAAGAGGTTTAAGATTACAGATTTTTAGTTCTATTGTAAGAATATTGTATACAGCTTTAAGTTTTTATCTTTGCCCTCACGTTCTAAATCTTACCAAACAAACTACTGTACTTAGGGTAGTGAATGCTTAGGAGACATTTTTACTACTGTTTTGTTTCGGTTTGGCCTATATATCCAAAGTGGGATTAAACTTCTGTTGGGAAATAGGATATATCCTAAGAATGTAGACAGAATATTACGCTCCTCTTTAGGGAGTTAAAATTCAGGAAACGGTTGCCCACATCTTTGTGCAGACTAGAGGATCAGCTAAATTCTAGCCCCCACAGTGTTATTTATAAAGTAAATACATAATGTTATACTTGCCTTTGTTTTTTGAAACAGAGTCTCACGTAGTTCAGGTTGGCCTTGGTCTGTGGCTGAGACCAGACTCATCCTCAGAAGTGCCGGGATTTCACCACTACAGCAGGCTCATGTCATACCTTTGACTGTTACATGTATCACACAAACCTCTTCACTGAAGCAGGAGCTTGTAAGTTCAAGGCCAGCCTGGGCAGTGTGAGAGTCGGCCTCAAAAAGATGACAATTTATTTTATCTGCCTTTTTTGTTTTTATTTTTTGAAACAAGGTGTCGCTTTGTAGTTCAAGCTGGTCCTGAATACAGCCTCAGGCTCAACAATACTTCTGCCTCTGCCTCCCAATTGCCTTTTTATTTAAAAAAAAAAAGTTTCAAACCCTTTTTTTAGTTTGCTTTTCTTGATTTATTTATCTGTAGACAAGGTCTCACTTCAGAATTCAGACGAGTAACCCAGGCTAGCCTCAAACTCTCAGCAATCCTTCTGCCTCTGCCTCCCAGGTGCTGGGATTACAGGCGTGAGCCACCACACCTGGCAACGGTTGCACATAACACCATGATTGTGCCAGTCCTGTCTTCCAAGCCATGAATTGACACGGAAAGCATAAGGAGTAAAACTAACATTCTGACCTTCATCACTTAAGTCTCTCTCCAGAGCACCACAGGAAGAGGAGGTGAGCAAAACAGGAACCGTATTTTTGTTTTTTTGAGACAGTGTAGCATAGGCTGACCTTGACCTGTGTACCCCAGGCTGGCTCACACTGTGAACCTCCTCCCTCAGCCTCTGGAGTGATAGGATTACCAGGTGCACCACCCTGTAGAGCATGTTTTCTTAAAGAGTAAGTCATATTTACACTGTTGACGTGTCCCCGATGTCCCAGGAGTGTGTTTTTGCAAGATAAATAGTTGAAGAGAAGTCCTGGGATGGCTTCCTCTGCCACCAAAGTATTGGCCTCAAGACATTTTCCAAGTTGAAAGGCCCACATCTTATGAGCAAGTGAACGGTATGCAGAGAGCTGAGTTCAAAGGGTGCAAAAGCCTTTGGGGTCAGTAATCCTGCACCTTGCATGAGTGTCTGACTAGTCAGGATAATGAATTCCGAACTAGCCACCTTCTTGTTTCTTTCAGTTTTCTTTCTTGTTCTGAAACAGGTATCTGAATTAATTTGTCCCCCTTTTAAAAATTTCCTAAAAGAGGGAATGTTAACCAAAACCTTTAATTATACCCAGTTCTTGAAGACTGCCAGTAGAATGGAGAGATGTGTGGCTGGCTGTTTGGCTCATACTTTTAGATTTATTTTATGCCATTTACTGAAATCTGTATGCTTACCTGGGTGTGGTGGCTCACCCTTGTAATCCCAGCATTCAGGAAGCAGAGGCAGGCTTGCTGTGAGTTTGAGCATAGCCTGGGTTCATAGTTCAGGGCCCGCAAGCAAGACTACAAAGCAAAACCCTGTCTCAAAAAAACTAAAAACAGAACAAGATATTTGTGTGCTTTTCTCCACAGCAGAAACCCTAAGTTTGTCTATACACTGTCCCAGTATAGGACAGCTTTTCTTGTAAATTCTGACATTGAAGAGTTTTTTTTTTCTTTTTTTTTTTTTTAGGTTTTTTTGAGACAGGGTCTCGCTTTGTGGTTCAGGCTGGCCCTGAGCTCAGCCTCAAACTCACATCACAGCAATCCTCCTGCCTCTGCCTCCCTGCCATACTCCACGCCCAGTATGGTATGTGGTTACCAGGGATTGAACCCGGGTCCTTGCGCTTGCAAGACAGGCGCAGGAACCACTGAGCTAACTCCCCGACCCCACATTGTAGAGAATTTAACACTAAACCTTTTCCTGGTAAAGATAAATGGGCTCTTTTAGGGGCCTTAGTAATTTGGAAAGTCCCTCTTCATATTTTTGGCAACACCATTCCCACATAGTATGACAGTCCCTCCCCCACCTTGAGGCAAATCATTGAGATACTTCATTGTGAAGTGCAGGTCAGAAGTATTAAAATTCAAAGGAAAGGGCCAGAGATTTAGCTCAGTGGTTCTGGCAACTGCCTTGTAAGTGTAGGGGCCCAGGTTTGATCCCTGATAACCACAGACAACAATACCAGGCATGGTGACTCATGCCCACCAGCATTCAGTACCACATACCTCAGTGCCAGGCATGGTGGCTCAGCCTCAGGAGGCAGATGCAGGAGGATTGCTGTGAGTTTGAGCTCACTTGGCCTACATAGTGAGCTCAGGGCCAGCCTAAACTACAAAGCGAGACCCTGTCTCAAAAAAAAAAGAAAAAAATCTTTGCAGCAAACAGCTTGTTTCTTAGAAAAACAAACATTTAGAAAAGTGAAAAATATCCCTGGGACACCTAACATTTGTTTTTCCTGCCAAAGTATGAAGTATTTTTCTAAAGCAAAATTCCATTTTGACAACTGTACAGATTATATGAGATAGATCTATTATTTTGGCAATATCGTTTAAATGGCATATTAGATGATGCATCGCAAAGGTTTCAGCCTGGCGTGGTGGCACGTGCCTGTAATCCCAGCATGCAGGAGGATCACCATGAGTTCGACCACACAGAAAACTGAACCACATGGACCACATAGAAAACCTGTCTGCAAACAAGCAAAAGAGGCTCCCAAACTTCAGAATTTTAATTTATTTGCATGTGGAACTTTTTTGTGTTGTGCTGGGGATCACATTCAGGACCTGGCACTTGCCAGGCAGGTGCGGTGCCACTGAGCTATACCCCGGCCCATATTTAACAGTTTTTGAGGATCAACCATGTGCCAAATCTTATTTGCACTTAGAATACATCACTGAATGAAAACAGCTGTGGAGAGCCAGTGACGAGGGCAGTATCGCCAGGAGATTGAAGTCGAAAAAAAATGTTAAGTGCTAGGGTGAAAACGCAGTGAAGGATAAGAGAGATGCAGTGGCCCTGAAGTTTAAGTGGGGTGGTCAGAATAAGCCTCCTTCAGGAGGAGATGCTCAGGGAAGCTCTGCAGGGCCCGAGGGGGTGAGCGTGTGGACCTGGGCTCCGGGCAGAGGTCCAGGGAGGGGCGCACCTGCCCGCGGGCAGCAGCGCCGGCAGATGGGGAGGCGAGAGAGTGGGCGAGGGTCCCACGTGGCGGCCGCGCCGTGCGGGGAGACCTGCAGACGGCGCCGCGACGCCGCAGGAGGACCCGGAGTGGAGCGGCACAGCGCACTGCAGAGCAGGGTGCGGGGGAAGCACTGGGAGGAGGAGGAAGCAGGACCCCGGGGAACACGCTGTCCCCCGGGCAGATGGGGAGGTCGGGTCTGAGAGCCAGAGCGCCCCGGCGCCTTCTGGAGGTCCCTCCGGGAGGACTCCGAGGAGCGTAACACAGTTTACAGAACACGGGTCAGGGCGGAGCCCCAGGCGTCGGAGCTGGGGAGGGCAGAGGCAAGGCGGGGTCCGGAGACAGGCTCCGCTGCGGCGCTCTGCACGCCGCGGAGATCGGTCTCTGCGTGTGTCGCGCCCTTGCTTGCTTTCGCAGTGCTGGAGACTGAGCTCGAGGTCTGCGCCCCGCACCCCAGCCCTGACTTCACATTTCTTATTGGAACATGTGATCAAGTGCTGTGGCACCGTGACTCAGGACTCCATCCGCTCCACGATTTTAGAGTCGCTGCCACGTTTGCACTTGTGTGGGAAGAACGGTCATGGCTGTGACTTACCAGTGTTGACCGTTTGTAAACAAAATTGTCCATGAGGCCCCACTGCACAGTGTTCTGTGTCTCTTATCCTCAAACCTGTGTATTACAGGACTCCTTTGGAGGGGGGTAGGTCACCGGAGATGAACTCAGGACCTCGAGCTTTAGGGGCAGGTGTGGTGCCACTAAACCGCCTCCCTGACCTCCTCAGTGTTGTATTTTGTAATATCAATTTAGATAAAGCCTCACCTAGAGTAATTCTTAAAATGGTACCCTCTAGATTATGTATGGTAAAGTCTCCCCCGTGGTAAAGTCTCTCTTGTGACATGCACTTACTTCACGCTGATTCATTTGTGGGTTGGCGAGACCGTTCTCCATAACAGTGGAATCTGATTCCATGGGGAAAACAAAAAGAAAAATCTTTTTTAAAAAAACTTGAGGTATTCTAATATATCTACTTTGTGGGACTTTGCCTACCTCCTGGGAATCCTGAGGTGGAACTTAAAATCTAGCAGACAGGGCGGGGGATTTAGCTCAGTGGTTCCAGCATCTGGCTGGCAAGTGCAAGGTCCTAATTTCGATCCCAGGTACCACATAGCACAGTGCTGGGCGTGGTGCTCACGCCTGTAATCCCAGCACTGGGGAGGCAGAGGCAGGAGGATTACTGTGAGTTCGAGGCTGGCCTGAGCTAAATAGTGAGCTCAGGGCCAGCTTGAAGTACAAAGTGAGACCCTGTCTCCAAAAAAAAAGAAAGTAGCTGAGGAAGAAAAGACTGTTTACTTAATAAACCCACCAGTTGAATTGATGCTTCAGCTGTATCCATGGCTGGTCAGAGTCTATGTCACCAAAATTTGACTCTCTTGAGAGGTCCAAGAGAAACAGTAGAAGTTTTAAGAGATTTATGTCTCCTTTCAAAAGTAAATATGGTATCTATTACACTGGGAAAATTGAAACCATTTGTACAAATATCACACTGGATTTTTTTCTCACCATTGATGATAGTTTTGCCATTTGAAGAAACAAAACCAACTTTTTTGTCTTTTGTTCTTTGTGATAAGTTCTCTGAATTTATTTATCTCTATGCTAAACAGTCCTAGTTGAGTTTTTCTACATTTGCTCTGTAAGTACTTTGTTGAGAGGAGTTGACTGTAAAAGGAGAACGAGAAAAATGGAAAGACGAGGCCCATGTCCAGCTCCCCAGGGAGGCAGAGGGTGGCGGCTCAGGCCCAGCTGGGGCGACAGGAAACCGGCTCAGAGAAAGGGCTGGGCTGGGCTCCCTACGGGCCTCCTCGCTGCAAGGCCCTGAACTCCGCCATGCCACCAACTAAACAGAATGCCAGCTGTGTGGACCCACAGCTGGGGGACTGAGTCTTCTGTTTGCTTTAGTTTTTGTTGCTGTTTTGCAGCAGGGTCTTTTTCTGTTGCTTAGGACCGCCCCGGCTCAGGCGGCCCTCACACCACAAGTATTCAGTAGCTTACTGGGTTGACACGCACTCAGCTACATGCCTACAATGCCCTTTCCTATTTTTTTCATGGAGAAGAGGATTAATTTTGCTCTTTTTTTTTTTTGCAGTACTGGGGATCGAACTCAGGCCCTTGGGCTCCCAAGGTCGGCACAGTACCCTTTGGAGTGACAGGCAAGAAGCAGCCTTTCTTTTGACAGGGTCAGGATGCATCACTGGGCTGCCCCGGGCTGGGCTGAAATTTGTGACTCTTCTGTCCTAGGCGCACAGTGCTGGGATCACGGGTGTGGCTGTGACTCCCTCTGCGGTGAAAGCAGACAGGATCCTGAGCAGTTCTGTCCCACTCCCGTGGCGCAGGGGACGCCATGCGTGGGAGAATGAGGCGATGACCGTGCCCTGCGAGGAGCTGCAGAGCTGAAGGAGCTGGCTTTAGGGAGGGTACAAATGGATCCCCAGAAGACGGTGTGTGGAGACAGATGCTGGGGAGCGCTTTTGGTTGAGCAAGTCTGTGCAAGAAATGCCACTGATTTACTAAGCAACAGCCCAGAGGATTATCTGTGCTTCACTTTTGGCGAGCGAGAGTCCCAGCGTTCAAGTCCTGGTACCCAAAAAACGACAACAACAGTGTCCCTGTCTCAAAAGACTTGTGTGTTCCTCCCACGTCCCGTAAATGTTTCCGGCTGGGTCTCAGTGTGTTTTATTTGCTACTGGACAGTCATCCTGGCAGACAGTAGTTGCTCAATAAATATCCGTGCGCTGACTCCAATCCATAACATGCTGTGACCGCCCCCACTGGGCGCTGGGTGTTCTTTGTGACATGAGACAGTGGATACTAAAGTGCACTGTAATCTAAGAAATGCTCCTGGAATCTAAACTTGTTTGCAGATTTTGAGACGGTCTTGCTCCGTCACCGATGTTGGCTCTAACCCGCAGTCCTGCCTCGGCCTCTGGGACGCCGGCACCATGTGCACTGCCACGCGGGGCCCTGCAGCCTGACTGTCAGCCCACGGACTTCCTGACGTCTACAACTTTTTCTTTCTCCCTTTACTCACCAGAGGATGCGCCAAAGTTTGCAGATATGTCCACTGAGCCACACGTGAACCCAGCACTCTGAGAAGCCTCTGAGGCCGGAGGACACAAGTCGGAGCCCAGCCCGGGCGATTTGACGAGACCCTGTTTAAAAAGAAGCTGGGGCAGGTGATTCTGAGTCCGATCTCTACACAGTGAAACCCTCAGAAAACCAAAAAATACAATACAGTAAAAAAGTTGCAGAGGCAGCTTATGTGAAGGCCCTGGGTCCGATCCCCGGGCCCCCCAGCCTGTCCTTGCCTTAGAACTTGAGGGGAGCACAGCGCTTCCCTGAACTGACTGGCTCTCTGGACAACATGGGGCTGTGGAACAGACAAAACTATACAAAGAGCAGAAAACCACTAAGGCAGTCTGCTTTGTGTGGGCGCCATAAATCAAACCCTGAACTGTGTCTATGACGCTGGGCGCTGTGCACATGGTGTTACGTGAACTCTTTGTTTTTTGAAAGTTAATTTATAACTTAGAAAATACAGCTGTGCACTAACTTTCCTAGGTAACAGCACAAAGTTCTGTTTACTTAATTTTTTTCTTTTTCGCAGTACTGGGGATTGAACCTGTGGCCTCCCACGTGTTAGACAAGAAGCATACTCGTGAGCTATACCACCGTGCTGTCTCCCTAGCTCTTTTACTTTTTGTTTTGATAGAGGGCCTCACCGAATGATCCTTCTGCTTCAGGGTCTGAAGTAGCTAAGATTACAGGGGGTGCCACCAGGCCTAGCTCAGGTTAAGTTTTACAAAACTTCACTGTTTAGTATTTCTTTTTTCTTTCTTTTTTTTTTTTTTTTTTTCGAGACAGGGTCTCGCTGTGTAGTTCAGGTTGGCCCTGAGCTCAGCCTCAAACTCACATCACAGCAACCCTCCTGCCTCTGCCTCCCCAGTGCTGGGATTACAGGCGTGAGCCACCACACCTGGCACTGTGGTATGTGGTACTGACTGTTGCTGGGTGTGAGTCCTTACACCCAGTCTTATATGTGGTTAACTGGGGGATCCAACCTGGGCCCTTGAGCTTGCAAGACAGGCACTGGAACCACTGAGATAAATCCCTGGCCCTACATATTTCTTTTTTGAGGCAGGGTCTTGCTATGTAGTTCAGGCTGGCATCCACTGTGTTTATGTTGGCCTCGAACTTGAGATCTTCCTGCCTCAGCCTCCAGCATGCTGGAATTAGAGGCGTGCACCACCATGCCCAGCAGCATGAACCTTTGGCCATCCCAGAGTCCTTTAATTCCTTGCCAGCAGGCACAGCCCAAGCACCCTGTGCTATTTATTTACACACAAATCTCTATGATGTTCTCAAATACGACAGGACCGACCTGGGCCAAAGTTCTGACTGAGGAAATAACAAGGGAAGAAAAACACTTCAGAGCACTTGTGAGCACTCTGAGGCTAAAGCGATGTTCTCGTCTGTTGACCCGGAGGCAGGTTCCTCTTCTGGAACTTTAATCCTGAGAAAAGCCCTGACCTTTGATCCTGCAAAGAGTCAACTCCCGTCCCCACTGTCCCATTTATTATCACTGTCATTAGAGGTTAAGAGATCACGTAACTTACCAGTTAAATAAGAGGATTCAGCGGGACGGTTGAGGATTAAATGTAGGACTGAGACTCTGCGAGCTCGCTGAGACTCACGTACTGTTCCAAGGCTCTTAACTAGGCCACCAACCCTGTTTCAGCTGTAACCCAGCTCCAGGCCTTTTAGGATTAAGTAGAAAAAACGCTGGGTTCTCAGCGAGCCTCAGAAGCCAGCTTCAGGCCTAGGAAAGGGCTGCTGAGTGATGCTGCTTGCGCCCCCTCGTCAAGTCGGAAGTGCCGTCTGGGGTTTTCTGATTAGCCCCACAGACTTCCATAGGCACGGTGGTGAAGCCAGCCATTTTACTTCCGGGGATTTCTGTGCTGGGGGAAATTTCCCCAGCATCTGATAGCCCCGCCTGCAGTGCCAGTTCCTGTGGCCCAGTTCCCGGGTGGTCGGAAGACGGTGCCCAGGACTGTGCCCTGCGCCTGCACCTCTGTAACAGCAGCAGCATCCACCCGCGGCCAGAGCGTCTGCCCTGCACGTAAGGCGTCTGGCTCTCATTTTGTAGGGGTGCTTTTTAATCGGAGGGATCCCGGAATCCTTTGCAAACATTAATTATCCTTCATAAATGCTTCGTGGATGCGGGGCTGTGGACTGCACGCAGCGTCCCAGAATTAAAGACCTGTGCACTCCCCTGCGTGACTGGGGACCGATCTGGGTCAGGAGCAGTGTCCCCTGGGCTCTGTGGGACGCTTTCCCTTCTGTGTGTCGTCGTCCCCCCCCCACCCCCCCACCCCCCCAGCCCCCCGTCTCAGAAAGCACTTGTGGGGCCGGGGATTTGGCTCAGCGGTTCCGGCGCCTGTCTTGCAAGCTCAAAGACCCGGGTTCGATCCCCGGTAACCACATACCGTACTGGGCATGGAGACTCACACCAGCAGCAACCAGTACTACATACCACAGTGCCGGGCGTGGTGGCTCACGCCTGTCATCCCAGCACTTGGGAGGCAGAGGCAGGAGGATTGCTGTGATGTGAGTTTGAGGCTGAGCTGAGGGCCAGCCTGAACCACAACGCGAGACCCTGTCTCAAAAAACCTAAAAAAAAAAAAAAAAGAAAAGGAAGCACTTGTGAGCCCCTGTGAAACCCACCTTGCCGCTGTGCCCTGCGGTCCAGCCGAATGTGCACGTGCCTGCTGGGCTCCCTGCCGCCGTGGCAGGCTCTCAAGAGAAAGCAAGCTCGCTGGCTGCTTGCATTTATTCTTGCATGAATGCATAAATCATCATTAAAAACTACTCTGCCTTCCTGACTAGTGCTTTTCCTTTGAGCCCCGACGTGCTGAGACTACAGATACAGCTTCCGCGACAGGAACCTGCTCAGACAGGCGCTAGGAAGAGTGAGGATGAGGCAGAAAAGAACCTCAGTGCCCACCTGACCAAGTGAGAACGCCCGCCTCTCCACGGCGCGGAGGGCCAGGCGCTGCCAAGCGTGGCTCGGCGGTCTCCGTGCCTGCTTCACCGCGACCTCCCCAGCCATCCTCCCCGTGTGGGAAGTTCCCCAGCCGCTGTGCCAGCCCGCGATTCAGATTCACAAACCTGCTCCCACGGGCCAAATAATGAACACTTCCTGAGCGTGGCCGGATGAGGTGCACATGTGCAGTCCCAGCACTCAAGAGGCTGAGGCAAGAGGACCTTGAGTTGAGGCTGGCCTGGGCTGCACACCCAGGCTCTGCCTCAGAAAATCAAAACAGGGCCGGGGATTTAGCTCAGTGGTTCAGCACCTGTCTGGCAAGCGCAAGGGCCGGGGTGCATCCCCAGTAACCATACACGACAATGCCAGGCGTGGTGTCAGCACCACACACCACAGTGCCAGGTCTGGCTCACATCTGTAAGCCCAGCACTTGAGAGGCAGAAGCAGGAGGATTGCTGTGAGTTCAAGGCTGGCCTGGGCTACATAGTGAGCTCAGGGCCAGCCTGAACTACAAAGCAAGATCCTGTCTCTACTAAAAAAATAAAATAATGGGCCGGGGATTTGGCTCAGTGGTTCCGGCGCCTGTCTTGCAAGCGCAAGGGCCTGGGTTCGATCCCTGGTAACCACATACCATACTGGGCGTGGAGACTCACCCCAGCAGCAACCAGTACCACATACCACAGTGCCGGGCGTGGTGGCTCACGCCTGTCATCCCAGCACTCGGGAGGCAGAGGCAGGAGGATTGTGATGTGAGTTGGAGGCTGAGCTCAGGGCCAGCCTGAACCACAAAGCGAGACCCTGTCTCAGAAAACCTAAAAAAATAAATAAATAAATAAAAGTAAAATCCATTTAAAAAATGAAAACAGAAACACACTACGTTTTTTTCTGTTAAGGGCTGAGAGGGCCCTGTCATCTCTGCCTCTGGAAGCCACTCGGTTCTGATAGTGTAGTACAAAAGTTAGGCACAGAAATATGTGAACAAATGACCGTGGAGGTGTGCCAATAAAACTTTATTTATATGGACACTGAGCTTTGAATTTTACATAACTTTCACATGAAACGTTATTCTTCTAGGTTTTTTAAAAATGCATTTAAAATACAGGGAAGTCAGGTGTGGTGGTACACACCTATCATCCCAGCGTTTAGGGGCAAACGCAAGAAGATCTCCAAAAGTTCGGAGCCAACCTGAGCTGCCTAGTGAGAGACCCTGTCTCAGAAAACAAACACAAAGCATGGGGTGTGGTGGCTCACACCTGTGATCCCAGCACTGGCGAGGCAGAGGCAGGGGGACTGCTGTGAGTTTGAGACTGGCCTGGGCTGCAGAGTGAGCTCAGGATCAGCCCGAACTACAGAGAAAGACCCTGTCTCAAACATACACACTCATGCTCTCGCGCGTGTGTGTGCACAAACACACACACACACATGGTGAGAGCTTCAAAGATGAAATAGAGGATACAGAAGAAAATTAAGTGTGGTCCACGTGGACATTTTCAGGCTGTAATGCTGAGTTACCGCCCCCTGAAGGAAGATGCACACACACACCACGCCGGGCTTGAGAAACCACCAGCGCCAGCAGATACTCTGTAACCGTGTCTCGTCACAGACACTGCAGAGGAGAGCAAGACGACTCGCTGTTAGTTATACAACCCGATAAACTGGGCCAGGAATGTGGCTCAGCAGCACCGCCGACTGCCTTGCAAGTACAAGGTCACGAGTTCGATGCCTGGTACTCTAAAAAAAACTTTTAAAATACATGTATTATGTAGATACTGAGTACAGATAATTTGATATTTTGTTGAAGCTATTGTGCAATTAAACATTTCAAAAGGTGTAAGTTATTTTAAATTGTCTCCTTTTGGTAAAATTTATGTGAAGTTTTAAAGTTAAATATTAATATGATATATAAAGACACATTTAATGATGTAATTTTTTAGACGCTGGCCTACTTTTGTTACGTGCAAGTGTTACATATGGCTTTGTACATTGTAGTTAAGAGGAGTTTATAAAAATGACTTTATCAGAATTCAGAGGGCGGTGGCTGATGCCTGTAATCCCAGCACTCAGGAGGCAGAGGCGGGAGGATTGCTGTGAGTTCAAGGCTGGCCTGGGCTGAGTTCAAAAAAAAGGCTTTATGAGAAAACAAACAAAAACAATACATAAATAAAATATAAGAACTGTTCTTAGCTCCTAAGTTGTAGGGAAGTACAAGCGACGGACGAACAGGACAAAGTTTCTGGTTTGAAAATCTCCGTGCTCTCAGCTGTCTGTCTGTCTGTCTCTGCCCTTCAGTGCTGGGGCCTGCACACTCAGCAGCCCTAGGCCTCCCTCCCTTTCTTGTGGGGAGGGCCTAGTATATACATCTTTAGTGCCATACACAGGACATTCTGAGACACCCGCCCACTCCACCCTGGGCGTCCTGGAAGACTGGCTGTTTTCTTTAGAGCTGTCCTGGCTAACACAGCTATCAGCCCTATGGGCTAGGCTGTGAGTGTCAAATACACACTGGATTTTTAGTTCGAATCAGAGTCTCACTATAGTCCAGGCGGACGTTGAACTTGTGGAGACCCTCCTGCTTCTGCCTCTCTGAGTGCTGGGATCCCAGGGGTGAGTCTCCTGTGTCGCCGGCCTCGCCTGCGAAGGGGATGCGCTGTTTCCGGAAACCGGGTCAGGCCTGGGCGGTGAGGCCACCGCAGAGGGCGGACGTGGCCGAGCCGTTGCTCACTGCGGGATTTTCCCACCGCCCTCGGTTCAGCTCCGGCCCATCGCTACCCAAGAGTCGGTGAATCACCGCGCTTCGTCCCGCCGGCTCCGCGGTCCTCCCCAGCTGCCGGCAACTGGGGCTCACGCGGTGCGGGCGCCCACTGGCTCCGGAGCTCCCGGTCCCCCGCAGCAGGAACGGGGGAGCAAGGCGGTGGGAGGCTGGGCCGAGCCTGCCCCGGGCAGAGGCGCTGCGGAGCTTCCGGGAGCAAAGCCGGCGCTGCCTGACTGCCCAGGCCCAGCCCCAGCCCTGCAAAGGAAAGAAGTCAGTCCTCGAAGCGCTGAAGCGCTCGTGCCCGTCCGCCCCGCGGCCGCCTGGCCGCCGCGCCCTGGCAGGCTGCCCGAGGGACAGGACTGACGACAGGACATCCCCACAGCAGCCCCGCGTATCCATCTGCTGTACACGTCGGCCCAGCCGGGTGGAAACTAGCCCGCAGCCGTGGGAGCAGCTTTCCTTTCCTTCCCGCCTTCTTTGCTTTTATTTTTTGAGGCAGTCTCCCTATGTGTTGCCCAGGCTGGCCTTGAACTTGGAGATCCTCCTGCCTCAGGCTCCTGAGACTCAGTTAACACCCCAACTTCAGTGTGTGCGGGTGGAAATGGCATTCATGCCCAGTCACCCAGTACCACGCATTAACTAAAAGGCCGGCGGGCAGAAAGCACAGGGGAGGCCCAGCCGGCCTGGGCAGGACGTGAGGAACCCTGCCAGGGGCCACACCGTGGGGGAAAGTGCCCGACACTAACTTCCAAGGAGAAAGGAACTGGGTCTCACCTTGCCACATCCAAAAATAAACAAATACGAAAGCGAAGCTTTAAAACACGCTGGGAAGCTGGTCCTAGTGGTGCACACCTGTAATCTCAGTGCTCTTAGGAGCCTGAGGCAGGAGGAATCAGAGCTGGTGAATCAGCGCCGAGCCAGAGCAACCCAGCGAGACCCCGCGCACCGGGGACGCCTGCAGTTGGGTTCCAGTGTACCTCGCGGGCATGAGACAAATTATATGCTGTGCTTAGAGCATTGTCCTTCTAGTAAGTAGGTTTCAGTTGTAGCAACGGAATTGCGGGCAAGTTACTCTGACTTCGGGTCGTAGGCTTCCTCCAGATTTCTCAAACCAAGCCGTTTCCGGGGTTAGCTCGTCACAGCCTGGCCTGGGCACAGTCCTCTGCTACCCACTTTCCCTGCCTCTCCCTTTTCTTTTTTTGAACCCAGCACCCTCACACTGAACCTCAACCCCCGCCCTTTCTGTTTGATGTATTTATTTATTTTTAGTTTTTTGAGACAGTCTCACCTTGTAGTTCAGGCTGGCCCCGAACTCACTACATAGCCCAGGCCAGCCTCGAACTCACAGCAATCCTCCTGCCTCTGCCTCCTGGGTGCTGGGATTAAAGGCGTGAGTCACCATGCCCCGTATTGTGGTTTGTGGCGCAAGGGACTGAACTCAGGACCTTGCACTTGCCAGGCAGATGCTGGAACCACTGAGCTAAATCCCTGGCCCTATTTTATTTTATTTATTTATTTTTGTGGTACTGATACAGGGAAGCAAGCCTAGCTCCCAACCTGCTAGATATCTGAAACAGAGTTGGTGTTCTGTAAAATCGAAGAATGAAGTCTAGGAATGGAGGTTAAGAGGGGGAAAGCTTTATTGAGGAAGAAAACTTCTGCCGAAGAGGGACAGACGGGGGGCTTGAGAGTGGGAGACCCACTCACCCCACTGCCCAGGGGGTTCATGGAGCAAGGCAGGAGCTGAGGCGGGTTAAGGTGAGACGAAGTCACAGTCATCCAGTAGCACTGCAAGTACAGTCACTCAGGTAATGTTGCTACAGTGAGAAATCACAAGATGGGCAAAGCCATGATCCACCAATAAGATCACAACAAGTATAGTCACTTAGGTTATAGTGATGAAATGAGGATCCAATGGGAAAGCAAGTCACTAACAAGCACACAGGAGTGTGCTCCAATCAGGAGGGTGGGCGAAGGCCCTGGCCCTCGACCCCAGGAAGGAGACGGACGCCTGTCAATCATTGCTTTTCTGGGAAAGGTAGTTTCTCCCTTGATAATGCTGACCTTCAGTCAAGGTGCCCTTGACGGCCTTCCACGTTGGCTCCTTTCTTGTGGGCTTTTCGAAGAACAGCTCTGGCTAGCGCCTACAAGATGTCTAATGAGCTCACCTACCTATACCAGTACTGGGGGTCAAACTCGGGCCCTTGTTCTAGCAGGGCGGGCGCGGTATCACTTCAGCAAAATCCCTGGCGGGGCTTGTTTGATTTAATTTTGAGGCAGAGTCTCACTAAGTCACTGAGTTGCCCAGGTTGGTCTCTGACTTGTAACCCTCCTGCCTCAGCCTCCCGAGTGCGGGGATCACAGGTGGTGATGAGCCAGGGCAGCATTCCTAGGCCTGCTTTGCCCCCTGACTTGGAGGTGCTCGTCTCTGGACCTTGTCATCGGACCGCGCCAGCTCCTGGAAGGTCCCACATGGACACCGGTCAGGAGGAATTCAGCACGAAGGCTGCACGGCGCCTTCCAGTGAATCATAAGACAGAGTGCAGGGACTTTGCACCCCTTTCCCAGCACAACCAGAGCACCGCCTCTCCTGGGTCTGCTTCTCCTGTGTCAGTGGGGTGGGGCCGGGGCTCCAACCACAGCCCCGGAGTCCAGGGAGCAGGTGACAGTGTAACCCAAGCTCCTTGATCCCAGCCAGCCTACGGGGGCCTCCTGTTCGGCTTGCTTTCATTTCTCTCAAGTGTTCGTTGTAAAAAGTGAAAACTACATGTATATTTTTTCTTTGTTTTTTTGGAACAGGTTGTCACCATGTAGCCCAGGGTGGCCTTGAACGGGTAGTGATCCCCCTGCCTCAGCCTCCTGAGTGCTGGGATGACAGGCATGAGCCACCACGCCCAACTGCATCTTTCTCTTTGTGGCGCTGGGGATCCAGCCCCAAGCTGGCCGGGCTAACAACTCGGGGGCCGAGGCCCCAGCCCTGCGCCTCACTCCCCTGGGACAAGCACGGGGCTTTGCTATCTCAGCTGCGGTTTGGAACCAGAGACCCTGGCGCCCTGGGAATGCGTCAGAGTCAGAGACTCTGGTCCTTAAAATCTGTGATTTTATTGACTGGGCGCTTTTCTCTAAGGCATAAATGAAACCGTGTGGGGCACCACTGGGCACACTGTCCAGGTGCGTCCACACTGGCGGGCGCAGACGGGAGTGACAGGGCGAGCTGCAAGCAGCGCTGCTGAGCGCCGGCTGCTCCCTGGAGTCACACTGCGCGCTCCTCCTCTGCGGCCCCACTGTGTGCCAGGCCAGGCCGCTTTCCCCATGTGTGAAATGTTCAAATCTCCAGGGAGACCTGAGGCCCTGCAGACCGACTTTCTCCTCCAACCACACTTACCCAGAGGGCAAGGAGGAGGCTGAGCGCCGCCTGCAGCGTGGCCCCACCCCAGTGCTGCCCTGCTCCACGGACGGAAGTCACCCAGTGGTGGCCCAACCCTGTTTCTCAGCAATCCTTTCTGCCTGAGCTCAAGTTTTGTTTATTATTTATTATTTTGGCTTTCCGAGTCGGGGTCTTGCTGTGTAGTTCATGCTGGTCTCAAATTCAACAGGAGACCCCCCTGCCTCAGCCTCCTGAATGCATGGATTACAGGTATGCTGCACTGGACAATAAAATAAATGGTGAGGGAGTTGCCATGGGGCAGCAATTGCACTTTGTGATATGTACCCAAGAAAAATGAAAACATCTGTTCAGACGTAAATAAAAACCTAGCCAGGTAGCATTTAGCAAGTGCGAAGTCTCCAGTACTGCAAGAAAAAGGCTCAGAGGTAGCTCAGCGGAAAGGCTCTGGATCAGTCCCCAGGACCGCAGTGAAACGAATCGATGGAAAACAAATCACGGCCTGGCCACGGACCCGCAGAGCAGTGCTGCTGCTCCCAGGAACCCGGGCGGGAGGGGAAGCCACCGCCCACACAGCGGAGAACTACCGAACTCGCGGGGACAGGGACAAAGCTTGATGCTGGACGGGGGCTGCGGCCGGAACCCGAGAGGTCACTGAGGTGGACGCTGGCTCAGAGGCCCACGGGCGGTGACGAAGAGTAGAAGGCAGTTGCCCTCCATGGATCTGACCAAGCAGCGCTGCCTCTCCTCCCTGGTAGGGAGAGGTCTCGGTGTGCAGCCCAGGCTGGCCTTGAACATGTCACGTAGCCGGGCTGGCTCAGACTTGGGCTGGGACTGAGTGTGTGCCACCACGCCTGGCACGGTACCCCTTTAGAGCTTCTCCGGCCTCTGCCAACACGTCTGCCTGGCACAGTGGTGCCCAGAACTGCTCGAGGGTCAGGTCTGTGACAGCGTGTGTCGTTAAAAGGGGATCTACTCCCCCACGCCCAGTGCCTCAGACAGAGCCTCCCCAGCCTCGGCTGGCCCTGCCCGCTGTCCTTTCTCTTCCTCCTGGGTGCCACCCAGCAGGCCGCTGCCCACCAGTCCTCAGGAAGGTCTTCCCTCCGTGTCCACCGCCCCAACGGGGCCGGCTCCCCGCCGGTGTGGCCCTGTGCCCACACTGGAAATGACGTTCCGCTGGCCGGCTGCACCCCTTTTTATTTTTATTATTCTTGCAACAGAATTCTAGTCCAAACTGACCTTGGACATACTATGTGGTCCAAGTTGGCCTCAAACATGAGATTCTTCTGCTTCAGCCTCCCAACATCTGGGGCCCGGTGTTTTTCTTTTTCATTTTTTTTTTTTTTATAAGACGGGCTGACCCTGAGCTCACTATGTAGCCCAGGCCAGCCTCGGACTCACAGCGATCCTCCGGCCTCTCCAGCGCTGGGATCACAGACGTGAGCCACCACACGCGGCTTCGCTTTCATTTCTGTTGGCTATGGAACTGTACGGTCCTCAAACGAAGGGCTGCCTAGCCCAGCGTGGTTAGCAGCCTCTCCTTGCAGCCTTTATCCTGTGAAACTGGTTTTTTTTACCACGCAAAACTGTTTCCCGATTGCTTTATTTTGCTAGTATTAGGTCCGCTTTCCCCTAGCCCGCTTCCTGCCTCACTCCCACGTGTAGCACCTGCAGGGGTGACCGTCCCACTCCCTCCTCCCCTGCATAAATCTTCCCCCTGGAATTACACTTCCCCAACTTCAAAGGTTGCCAATTTGTAACCATGGTAACTAAGTAAGCCCTGATAAGGTCCAAAGTCCGCCAGCCCACTTGCAGGTGCAAGTGAAAC
>PVIR01004838.1:0-22865 GCA_004026965.1 Petromus typicus | reverse complement strand
AGATCCCGGCTGCTTCTCTCTACCCCGTTAGACTGAGCTTTGTGCTCAGAGCAGTGACAGACATCAAGGAGGGTCAATGAGCCAGAGGTAGTGGCACATTGGGAGGCTGAGGCAGGATTTCAATTTCAAGTCCTGCCTGGCCACTTAGTAAATAAAAAGTAAAAGGGGCCGGGAACAGAGAGTGCCTGTGGTTTGATTTCCCTGGTCCACGGAAACGGAAACGGAAGGAGGGAGGGAAGACAGTGTGGAGGAGGGGAACGCCTGGGGAGGAGCCCCCCCCCCGCGGCGCGGTCCGTAAAGGACCAGCACTTGCACGTGGGAGGCAGGAGGGTCAGCAGAGTGCAAGGCCCGCCTCCAAAAACAAAAACAAAGGGATTCCAGGGCTGCATTACAACACCTAGAGGGATCTTTGCCATGTTTACTACCGAGGGAAACTGCCGCCCACTCCAGGGCAGGTCACCTGACCATCTGCGGGTGACTCAGCTGCTGGGTGGCCACACCTGAGCCCCGGGACACCAGCCCGCGTCCTCTGAGCCTGGCTGTGCTCCAGCCCTGTGCCGGGCAGGGTCCATGCGTGGAGGGCAGTGGCCTCTCCTCACCCTGCCCTGCTCGACATTTCTGATGGCCTCTCCTGGCCTCCTGTCCCCAGCTCGTCACAGCCCCTCCTGAAGATGGTAGTCCAGGCTGACTTCAAACTCTGATCCTCCTGCCTCAGCCTCCTGCGTGAGCCGGGCTCCCCTTCTGTCCTGTTGCTTTGTTACAGACTGCAGTCAGCCTTCACGGCCGGGGCCGCTCTTCACGTCTCTCCTACCTCCAGGCCGCTGGCCGGGCCCACTCTGGGCCTGGCAGCATTTCTGAAACTTCTCCACCCACGTCCTGACTGTCCAGAGCTGGAACCTCGTCAGGCAGACACACGTTTTAATGTAATGGGTGCTGTGACTCTGTCTTCTCAGGGGAGAAGGGGTCGGGGACAGACCGTGGGCGCCAGACCTCTCCAGGAGGCAACCGTGTGGGGCAAAGGCAAAGGAGCTGCCCATCTGCAGCAAAATGCCACTCTGCCGTCTCCTTGGGGTGCCTGCCCTCCCACGCACCCTGTGTCACCCCTACCCAGGAGCCCTGGCCCCGGGCAGGCTGCCCACCTGCCACCCCCCAGCTCCCTACGGGCAAAAGTGCCCCCCACCCTGCCAGCTACCCCCCCCCCGACCCGAGTGGGGGAGCATTTCTGTGATCCTAGCACTCGGCAGGCTGAGGCAGGAAGATCGCTGCAAGTTTGAGGCCAGCCTGGGCTACATAGTGAGTACAAAGCCAGCCTGAACTACAGAGCGAGACTCTGTCTCCAAAAACCCATAAAAATGTTTAAAAAGTCAAAGGATTTCCCTACAGGATGTGGAGATCAGGCATAGTCAGAGAGAGAAAGGTGGACCAATCCCTCAATACACACTCGACCATTACGTGTTAGAAGCGCACACTAATAAAGCTGGGAGCAGCAGTGCACACTGTAACCCTAACAGAGAGGCTGAGGCAGGATGGCCTGAGGTCCAAGCCAGCCTGGGCTACATACTAGGTAGGTCCAGGGTCAGCTTGGACTACAATGAGTCTTGCTTCAAAACAACCCCGAAAACAAAAACCAGACCCCAGCCTGACATGGCGGCGCGCATCTGTAATCCCAGCACTCAGGAGGCTGAGGCAGGAAGACGCCTGGGAACCCCAGGTCAGACTGGGGTACCCGGTGAGTTCAAGGCCAATCTGAATATCTAGTGAAACTTTGTCCTGAAAACATGACACGACAAAAATTATGCAATACGCTACGTTATTGATCAGAAAGACAAAATATAAAAAACAAGCGAGCCGGGCGGAAATCATGCACAGATCGAAGGGCAACCAGGAGCCAAGCTGACTTCAAACTTGCAGAGGAGAAACCGGTTTTTCCTGGGGGGGTGAGGGGCATCAGACCAGACTGGACCGGACTTTCCAGCTCCCTGATTAACAGAGTGGTCAAGCAACGGCCACCCCGGGGCCAGGACGGCGCCGCACCCCGAGGACAGTGAGGGGAGGGGCGCAGCTCGCTCGCACGCTGGGAGCCTGCGTCTAAACCCTGTTGCAGGCCTTGGGGACTGAACCCAGGTGCACCCCGAGCTCGCTCCAGGTCCTTTTTATTTTTAAACAGGGTCTCACAAGTCCCTACGCCGCTCAGGCTGGGCTCAAACTTGCGATCCCCCTGCCTCGGCCTCCCCGAGCGCTGGTCGTGGGAAGAGCCGCCGCGCCCCGCGCTTCCCGCAGGCAGCGCGCTCGGCCGGCGGCGGGAGCGTGGGAACCGGCGCCGCCGTCCTCGGGCCCGGGGCGCCCTCTGCCGGCCGCGCGCCGCAGCTTCCCGCGGAGCCGCGCCGCCGCCCACCACCCCGCCCGGCCAGGCCCGCGCCGCCCCAGAGCGCTCGACCCCGGGGAGTCTCGGGTGTCGCCTCGCACCCCGCGCTGCCCGAGGTCACCCCGGAGTCTGAGCGCCTCTACAGCCGGGTGCGGTGGCGCACGCTTGTAACCCCAGCACTCAGGAAGCCGAGGCAGGAGGATTGCCGAAACAAAACAGTAACAAACCCAAAACAGAAACAAGCTGGGACACGAGGAATCAGAAGGAAAAGTTACATTTTATTAGAGAAAAAACAAACCAAAGTCGCTAAGAAGCAAGTGGCGGCTAAGTGGCTGCTTCTCCATCCCGGCCACCCTCCCGCTCGGGGTCAGCGCTGCTCCCAGGTCAGAGGGGCACGGGGGCGCCCCAGGAGCCCACTCACGAGAGGGTGGGCGTTGGCGGCCCACGTCCTGCGTGCTGAGGAGTCCCACCTTTCGCGGGAGGCGTGGGCGCTCCAGGGCACTGCACTTTTTTATTTCATTTTCTCTGCGGGAGACGGATACTATGTATCCCAGGCTGGCCTCGAACTCAAAGCGATCTTCCTGCCTCAGCCTCCGAACCCCGGGCTCAGGCGTGCGCCGCGGCGGCTGTCCCCACATGCACCCTGCAAGCTGTGAAGGCCAGCCTCGCCCGCGTGAGCTCAGACGGCACGGAGGGGCCTCTGGTCCGCAAGCACCGTGTCCGCCGACGTGACCACGCGGGTCCGTGGCTCAGCGCGAGGCCCGGCGGGACGTGAGGCCGCGCCAGGCTGGGAAGCAGCGGGTGGGCCTGGTGCGCAGCCCCGCGCTGGCTCGCAGGCCCAGGCGCCGAGGACTCCGGGACCCAGGCCTCCCGCAGGAGAGCGCGGCTCACCAGGCAGTCTCCTTGGTAGTATTTGTTCTCCACAGTGTCTCAGGAATTAGAAGCAACAGAAGAGATTGTTCCTTAGGAGGGAAGCTGAGCTGGTGGCACGAGGGTACTCCCAGCACCGAGGGAGGCCGAGGCAGGATGGTCTCTGAGTCTGGGCAACTCAGACCCTTTTCAGAATTTTTTTTAAAAAAGTGCCAGGGATGTAGCACAGTGGTCCTGCTCCCCTGGCAAGCACAAGGTACAGTACGGGAAAAAGGAAGGGGGGTAGAAAGAGAGAGAGAGAGAAGGACTAAGGAGCTAACATCCTAGGTTCAACCCCTGTGCTGCAAGGGGGAAAAAGGGGGTTGTGGGGTCCTCTGGTTGTGCCGGCAGCATCGGGGGGGAGGGCAGGCCTGAGCTGAGGACCCCAGGCGAGGGAGCGGGAGGGGAGACCTCTGCTCTCAGCAGACCCAAGGCTGTTTCTCATGAGCTAAACCTCAGAATTTTCAAGAACTATTTTTTTTTGGAAGTGGAATTGAACTCAGGACCTCTGCACTAAGCTGTGTCCAACCACGTATGTATTGTTTTCAGACAGTGTCTCACTATGTAGTTCAGTGTCCTGCCTCAGTCTCCCGTGTGCTCCAGTTACACGTATGCACCACCAGGCACAGCCCCATCTTTTACTTTGAGGCAGGGTCTCCTAAATTGCTAAGCTGCCCAAGCTGGGCTTGACCTTGCCATTCTCCCGCCTCAGCCTCCCAGAGCTAGGACTGCAGGTCTGTGTCACCATGCCTGGCTACAGGACCTTGGAGCCTTCCCTCTGATAGTTAGCCCTGCATGCACGGCTGGCGGGCACCCTTGGTGCCGGTGGGAGACCACGCCTGGACATGGGTTGGTGCCTAAGTCAGGGGGGCTCGGTAGTGAAGTCCACAGGGAGCAGCCTTCTTACTCCACAGAGGAGTAAGAAGTGGGGCCCGGGCCAGCCCTCCCCGCCGGAGGAGGTGGAGGCGGAGCGCGAGGCCAGCGGGTCTCAGCAGCAGCTTGCAGCGCTGCGCTTCACGTGGCAGGGCTTGCAGAAGAGGCGGTCGTTCAGCGGGTAGCAGCCCTGGTCGGTGGGCTCCACAGACAGGAGGACGCTGCAGTCCTGTGGGGCGAAGGCGCACGTGGGTGACCGGCCGTGCGCCATCCCCCCGCCCCTCTGGTTCCAAGGCACCGGGCTCGCGCCCCCCTGGTGTCCTCCCAGGGACAGCGCGGGCCCCAAGGCCACGCGGAGTGGGGCCTGCCAGGCAGATCCCACCTGCCATCGGCCCCTGGCACGTCTGCGGGCCGGGCTGAGGCTAACCCGTGCTCCTGTTTGGCAGGCAGGGGACAGACCCGCGCGTGGCCAGTTCTGGGGCCAGCCGGCCGTTTCCAGGCCGAACCGTCTGGTCTGGCTTCACGCACGGGTCAGGCCAGGGCGCCTCACACCGGCTGCACCACAGCCCTTTCACTGAGACCGGTCTGGCCCAACTGTCCGGGCTGGGTTCAGACTTGCGGTCCTCCTGCCTCAGCCTCACAGGGCCGGGACTACAGGTGTGTGCCGCCATCCCCAGCTCCGGGCTCTGCTTGTTGCCCCGTCTGCACCACTTTAACATTAATACTTTCAATTTTTCAGGTCACTGAAGGATTTCGGAATGCGGAGAGGGCACAGGGCCAACTCCACTACTTCGCACACCTTGTCTGGGCCTGGCACACGACGGACGACAATGGGAACGATTCATACCGGAGACCTGGTCAGGGCACAGCTAGCAGGGATCTCCACCAAAGGACCAGGTGTCCGAGGAGGCAACTTTGGGGTCACAGGTCCCCACAGGAGTGAGAGCAGGGAGGGGGTCGGATGGCTCCGCCACGGCGGGGTGGCAGGGCGCCCCCGTGTGGCTACTCTCCACAACCCCAACCGAGTCTCCCAGGATCTGTTGTTGGAGCAGCAACCGCATCTGAGGGACAAACCCAGAGCTCCGGGGGACTCCTGAGCCTGAGTCAGGTGGGAAAGACGGCTCACCAAGCCGGGTCCAGGCTGTGGCGGAGCTGCCCCGCACGGCCCAGATGCCGAGGCTCTGAAGCACTAGTCATTTTTTCGAAGGCAGGGCCTCACTGTGTAGTCCAGGCTGCCCCCAGATCTCTAGGATCCTCCTGCCTCAGCCTCCAGGGCCCTGAGATTACAGGTGTGCACCACCAGCTTCCGACTTCGGAAGCAATGCTTGCCTGAACTCAGCTCTGTGGCAGCCTCGGGCAGGTCCCCAGGACTGGCAAGGGCTTGCTGGCACCTAGCAGTGCTAAGAGCACGTTACTGCTGAACTTGCTGGCACGTGGGGGGTAACAGCCTTGAGTCTCTGCCACTGTCTCTCAAGATATACCATCAAAAAATAAATTTTAAAAAAGACACCATCCGCCGGACCTGAGCCCTGACCCGCACTGCGGCAGACGCAGGGTTTCCCACCTTCCGGGGCTCTGACCCTGTGAGCAGCCTCGGGCCCTGCGCTGCCCACACAGATGCGCCGTGTTGTGTTTGGAATGCCTCGTGGCTGACAGAGCTGCTGGGCCTTCCTGTTGGGGGACACCAGTGGCACTGCCATCGGCAGAGAAGACAGGAATGTCAGGGACAGCTGGATGTGAGGGCCTGCACCTGTGATCGCAGCACTCGGGAGGCTGAGGCAGGAGGATCTCCCTGAGTTTGGGCCCAGCCCTGGCGGGAGGGCCTATGGTCCCTCTGAAACTTCTGACCCCAGGTTGTGCCCGAGTCCCAGGGGCTTCTCTGTAGCCTCACAGCCTCGCGGGCTCAGCCTGGCCCCTCTAGTCCAGTGCGACCTCTCTGGCTGGACACCTGGCCTCTCCCCAGACATGTCCGGCTGTCCTACTGCACAGGGCCAGCCTGGCCCTTCCTCGAGTACATGCTCTGACTGTCCTGAAATCGCTTGTCCCGCATGGCGTGGGACGAGCACGCCCTTCCCCTCGGGAGGGCCTCCCCGGGGGCCTTCTCCGCCTGCAGCCCACTACCTCGCCTCTCCTAGCACCCTTCCCTCTGCGGTGACCGCGGGCGACCTCACCTGTCCTCAGCCCTAGACGCAGTCGGAGGCCTCCCAGGGCGGCTGGCCCCCGGCCTGGGTTCCCGCTCTGTCCCCAGGGCTTTAAGTCGGAAGAGCCCAAACCCAGCTCTGTGCCCAGCGCCTCTGGGCTCACACGCAGAAGGCTGTGGGCACGCCTCTGGCGGTCATGGCGCGTGGTCCGCTTCTCGGCCTCCGAGGAGCGGGCGGCCCAGGCGGAGCAGGCGGGCCCCAAGCGCTCACCTCGCACCGGTAGCAGTTCTCGTGGAAGTTCCGTCCCATGCACTCGATTTTGAAGGCGTCCTTCCCATCCCGGGGGACGATGGGGTGTTCACAGATGCTGCACACTGGGGCGAATTTCCTGCGGGGAGGGAACCGCGCTTGGGGGCGTCCACCAGAGACTGCGGAAACGCGCTGAGGACAGGGGGCTCCCCTCCCGTCCCAAGCGAGACCAGCTGGCTTTCCAGGTCGCCAGGGCAGCGGGCCAGAGGGACGCGCGTCTGGCCAGGGTGCCTCCTGCTCGTCTCTTACACAGTCCTGCTTTTATTTTGAGGCAGGTATCACTAAGTTGTTGAGTAACCCAGGCTGGGCTCGAACCTTCGATGCCTCTGCCTCAGTCTCCTCCTGCCGCAGCCCAGAACCAAAGCAGCCGCGCTCCCCAGCAGGGGACGTGGGGTGCTTGGTTGCTGTGTGCCTCAGGCTCCCCATGTAATACAGGAATCCCTTGTGCCCAAGCTGGGGCCAGGGCTTCGCAGCGTGCTGGCCGGCCAAACGTACCTGTAGAAGTCGTCCAGGCAGTACACCTGGTCCTGGCTGTCCAGGGCGAAGCTCTCGGCGCCGATGCGCCGGGCGCAGCTCACACAGGTAAAGCAGGCGGGGTGGAAGGCCTGGCCCAGGGCCCTGATGATGTGGTCCTGGACCACTGCACCGCACCTGCCACACTTCTCCAGGGTGTCCTGGGCAGAGGGCGTGGCCTCAGAGCTGCCCGCGCACTATGCCCAAGGCCCAGCTGCCAAGCCCAGGTGGCTGGCGGAGCAGGCAAGGCCAGTCCTTTCCTGTCTCTGTTAATTTTTTTTTTTTTTAAGGTTTTTTGAGACAGGGTCTCGCTTTGTGGTTCAGGCTGGCCCTGAGCTCAGCCTCAAACTCACATCACAGCAATCCTCCTGCCTCTGCCTCCCGAGTGCTGGGATTACAGGCGAGAGCCACCACGCCCGGCACTGTGGTATGTGGTACTGGTTGCCGCTGGGGTGTCTCCACACCCAGTATTGTTATGTGGTTACCGGGGATTGAACCCGGGTCCTTGCGCTTGCAAGACAGGCGCCGGAACCACTGAGCTATATCCCCAGCCCCTGTCTCTGTTAATTTTTGTTCTTCTCATTCCTATGTGGATTTTGAGACAGGGTCTCTGTGTGGTTGAGGCTGGCCTTGAACCTTGAAGCCCAGGCTGGACTCAAACAGCGGGGATCTTCCTGCCTCAGCCTCCCACAGTGCTGGGATTGCAGGCATGCACCCCCAAGCTTGGCCAAGTCTCTCGGCCAAGCAATTTCCTTCTTTCCTTCCCCTCTTTTCTTTCCGGTACTGGGGATCAAACTCAGGACCTTGTGCTTGTGCGGCAGGCGCAGCGCCTCTGAGCTACATCCCGGCCCTAAGCACTCCCTTTTGGAGTCCTGGCTTCCTCGGAAGCCCTGGGGAACGAAGCAACCTGAGCCCTTCAGACCGCCCGCTCCGTGCCCGGGCACCCGGCCGAGCCTCCGCGGCTGTACCTGGTAGCACGGCTCACAGAGGGGCCGCCCGTCCTTCTGGTAGAAGCTCTGCCCGGCCAGCTGGCGGTGGCAGGCGCGGCAGGTGAAGCACTGGGCGTGGTACTGCTTCTTCATGGCCTCCACGGCCAGCTCCCGGGGGGACACGGTCTTGTGGCAGAAGGCACAGACGTCTGAGGTGGAGGGTGCGGCGGGTCAGCAGCCCGGCCTGGAGGACTGGGCCGACCGCACGGGAGCCCCAAACCAGGGTGTGGCCTCAGGACCTGGAGCACCCGGCCGTCTGCATCTGACGGACTGAGGGTCCCCAGGAGCACCAGGGAGGCCCGAGGCAGGCATGGTGCAGCAAAGCGCTCAGAAAGCTGAGGCACGTCGCGAGTCCGGGTCAGCCTGGACTACAGTGAGACCGTCTCAAAAAGCAGCACACACAGAGAACGCACTACGAACATCACTGTGCTGTCATCTGCAAAAATAAAGTGGCCGCCACACAGCGCCCTATGCCCAGACGCCTCTGAACTAATCCAAGACCTGAATGAGAAAAACGTCGCCACGGGAGGCTGGAAGAAGCCAGGCGACTGCTTACAAGTACGTGTGGGCCCCGGGGAGCAGCGTCCCTACCTGCGGTCACCTCTCTCTCAGGGACCTCGACCAGCTCTTCTGGGGGGGGCGGCAGCTCTTCCTCTGGGGGCCTGAGATGGGCAGGCAGAGGCTGGGTCGCAGGTCCCTCTGCCATGGCCTGGGGGTGCAGAGGGGGCAGGATGAGGGTCACCAGCAGGGGTCACAGCCCCCTTCTTGCCTCGTGTGTGGAGAAGGGATTTGAGCGCGAGGGCCGCGAAGGTTTCCGGTGTGGCCTAGGGGAGGAGAAAGGGGTGCCTGGGGAAAGGGCTGGGCTCCCCCTCTCCAAGGACCTGAGAAGCCGGGCCGGGTCTGCTGGGCACCGAGGGCCCAGTCGGGCCACACACAGGGCTGGGCACATACCTGGAGTGGTGGGGGGGGCGGCAGGGGCAGGCGCAGCTGCTCCAGGTCTGAGACGAGTTTAGCCCCCAGTGGGCCGGGCTCGGGGTCCTGGGGCAAGAAGGCCGCAGGAGGCGGCGGGAGGTCCAGGTCGCCCAGGGTGTCCTCGCCGTCCAGGGCTGGAGGGGGCAGAGGGCAGTCTGTAATCAAGGAGGAGGAGAGGCTTGGGCTCCACAGGGACAAGAGGCCGAGACAGGGCTGGAGGCTTGGGGGTGGTGCCCGGGAACCGGCTGTGTCGGGCATGCTGCCAGTGCCCAGGGAAAGGCTGATTCCCAGCGGAAAGCGGGCTTGGCCTGCGTGGGCTGCGGGAGGGTCGCAGATGCGGGGCGGACGCCAGACCCGTGAAGAGCAGCCCTGGGCACCTCCAGGCGACCCGGCTGAGCCGCACCTCCTGCTGGAAGGCCTCCTCAGGGGAGCCAGCACGACAGGCCAGGCCCGGGCTCTGGACCTGACCACCGTCACCCCAGCGCCCAGAGAAACACAGCTTCCCTCGCCCAGACCTCAGACCCGGGCACTCCGGGAGGGGGTGCCGCCCGGTACTGCGGGCCACCCCAGTTCCAGAACACGCCATGAGGGGAGTGCCACGTGCTGACAATATCCACATGCTGACAATATTCAGGGACGAGCTCCGGGAACGGGCAGGCGCCATCATAACCTGAGGAGCCTCCGACACCAGGGCCGCAGGGACTCAGCTGGCACTAGCAGAGGCCACGGGCACCACTGAGTAAATGTTCTTTCCAAAAATAACCTGAAAAGGGGCCGGGGAGTTAGCTCAGTGGTTCCGGCGCCTGTCTCGCAAGCGCAGGGGCCCGGGTTCGATTCCCCGGTAACCACATACAATACTGGGCGTGGAGACCCACACCCAGCAGCAACCAGCACCACATACCACAGTGCCGGGCGTGGTGGCTCACGCCTGTAATCCCAGCACTTGGGAGGCAGAGGCAGGAGGATTGTGATGTGAGTTTGAGGCTGAGCTCGGGGCCAGCCTGAACCACAAAGCGAGACCCTGTCTCAAAAAAAAAAAAAAAAAAAAAACCTGAAAAAACAATGCACCAAAGGGGAGCCCATGTGGCAGCACAGTCTCATAATCTCAGCACTCAGGAGGCTGTGGCAGGAGGATTGCCTGAGTTCAAGGACAGCGTGGCCTGCACAGTGAGGCTGTTTCTCTCTGGTACTGGGGAATAAATTTAGGACCTTGCACTTGTGAGGCAGGTTGGCGCCACTGACCTACACCCCCAGCCCTCTCTTTTTTTAAACAGGGTTCTGGTATGTAGTTCAGGCTTTAATCTCACGACGTAGCCCAGACTGGCCTCCAATTTGCTGAGGTTCTCCTGCCCCAGCCTCCTGAGTGCTGGGATCACAGACCTGCAGCAGGCCTGTGCCACAAGACCTGGACTTTGTCTCAAAACAACAAAACCCAACCAAACAGTATATTTCCAATAAATTAGACAGCTGACTTCCGTTTGCAATAAACTTAGGAGGCAGAAGGACAGTCGGACGAAAGCACAGGAAACTGAGTGGCAAGCCCAGCACGCGACACACAACATGTGGAGAAAGGGGCCCATTTCTGCAGTCGATGGCTGGAGGGAGTGGGGACTGGGATCAGGGGACACACAGCTGCTGGCCACGCGTGGGACGGACCGCTTGAAACATGGCTGGCTTGTGCTGCATGTGCCACAAGTCTTCCGTGGCAAAAGAAGAGGCCAAGTGCGGCAGCACCTGCCCGTCACGTTGGCTGCTCCCTGTGAGGCTGAGGCAGGAAGGCCTGCCAGGCTCAAGGCCAGCCTGGGCAACTTGGCGAGACCTTGTCCCAAAATAAAAGAAAGTGCTGGGAGTTCGGCTCTGTGGTAAAGCACTTTCGAGGCCTGGGTCAGTGTCTCACTTGCGATTTTTTTTTTTAAATTTTTTTTTTTAGGTTTTTTGAGACAGGGTCTCGTTTTTGTGGTTCAGGCTGGCCCTGAGCTCAGCCTCCAACTCACATCACAATCCTCCTGCCTCTGCCTCCCGAGTGCTGGGATTACAGGCGTGAGCCACCACGCCCGGCACTGTGGTATGTGGTGCTGGTTGCTGCTGGGTGTGGGTCTCCACACCCAGTATTGTTATGTGGTTACCGGGGAATGGAACCTGGGCCCTTGCGCTTGCAAGACAGGCGCCGGAACCACTGAGCTAACTCCCCGGCCCCCTCACTTGCGATTTTTATGATTATATGCTGAACTGCTTTTAGCATACCGAATGGTACAATATATTAAAACGAGTATCTTCTATGTCTTGTGCGTATTAGAACATTTCAGATGGTATACATAGCTGGCATCTGTGACTTGATTTCTATTTGACTGGACTGCACGCTACATGTTATACAGGTCCTGAATCAGAGAACAAATCCTCATTCAATTCTCGTCATTTCGTACATAGCAAAGCCGGAGTCCACTGAGTTATGTGATCCTAAAAGAAGCGGGGCCGGGACGCGGCTCAGTGGCACCGTGCCTGCCTGGGAAGCACGCGGCCCGGAGCTCGACCCCAGTACTGCACACACACAAAAAGAGAGAAGATGCTGGGCACGGGGGCACGTGCCCGTGACCCCACACTCGGGCGTCTCAGGCAGCAGAATCGCCCTGAGCTTGAGGCCCGCCCGGGGCACACAGCCACACTGTCTCAAAAAAGAAAAATTTTTAAAAAGACCAGATGTTGTATAAACTGTTCGTTCTACTACAGTGAAAAGATTTGTATGATAATCAAAGAAATTCAATTATGGACAAGTTTATTATATGGTGAGGTACCTAGCGCTGATGTTTTTCTTGCGGTACCAGGGATCGAACTCCGGCCCTTGTGCTTGCTGCGTAGGCGCCGGGTGACTTCAGCTAGCTGCATGCCCAGCCCTATCTAGCTAATTTTGTTAGCACTGTGATTAGATGAAGAATGATTGTACTTAGCAAACACATCCTGGCAGTGTGCGGCTGAAAGTCGTGATTGCCGGGTGCCCTTCAGCACAGCCCCGGGGAGCTGACGGTGACAGAGAGGCGGGCAGCAGGGTCGGAGGGAAGCCTGGGGCAGGCGCTGGGACGGGCCTGTGAGGTCTCCTCCCACAGCCAGGTTGAGGCTGCCACAGCTCAGTGGCCTAGAGCGGAAGGGACAAGGGGGTCCTGATGTCCGGGAAGCAGATGAAGTTCTAGAAGCCCCTGCTGTTCAAACCCAGGCATAGGCCTGGCATAGGGACATGTACTTAAAAATTGCAGCTTCCAGGGAGGCTGAGGCAGGAGGATCACAAATATGAGACCAGCCTGGGCAATTTAGGAAGACCCAGTATAAAAGAGGATTAGGAGTCTAGCTCAGTGGTACAGTATTTACTTAGGATTCAGTCCCTAACACCACGCACACGCACGCACACAGACAGAGTCCACGGTGTGTGGTCTCCAGTAAGGCAGCAGCATTACCTGGAAGAGGTTAACAAGTGTAAACTCCCCGCTGGGTCAGAAGTCCCGGGCGAGGCTGTGTCGGAACACGCCCGGTGACGTGGCCAGGGCCAGGCGGATGCAGTGTGGGAATGCGCCGCTGCGCCGAGTCAGGCTCTGCCCTCAGGACAGCAGAGGGCCGGTCTCCCCGGTACCCACCTGGTGTCTCAGGGCAGTGGGCCACGTGTGGCAAAACAGATGGCAGCTCCCCACACACTGGGCAAGTCTGCTCAGGGGCCCTGAAGAGGGGACAGCAGTTTCTTCTTTTATTTTTTAAGACAGGGTGTTGCTTTGCCGTTCAGGCTGGCCCTAAACTCACCATGTAGCCCAGGAGAGCCTCGAACTCACGGCAATCCTCCTGCCTCTGCCTCCCGAGTCCTGGGATTACGGGAGTGAGCCAAGAGCCAAGCGTGGTGGTACACGCCTGCAGTCTCAGCACTCAGGAAGGCTGAGCAGGAGCACTGAGCAAACTCCAGGCCAGGCCGGGATACTCCGTGCACTGGGGGACAGTGTCTCAAGAAAAGAACAGACAAAATGGGGCTGGGACTCAGCTCAGTGAGTCCAGCGTCTGCCTGGGGGTGCAAGGTCCTGAGTTCAAGTTCGATCCCCAGTAACCACATGCCACAGTGCCGGGCGTGGTGGCTCAGGCCTGTAATCCCTACACTTGGGAGGCAGAGGCAGGAGGATCGCTGTAGTGAGCTCAGGGCCAGCCTGAACTACAAAAGCGAGACCCTGTCTCAAAACACTAAAAAAAGAGCTGAGACCTGAGACCTGAGTCAGGACCGAGAAGGGGGCGAGGCCCAGGCCACGGATGCTCAGGACCAGCCCCGGCTGAGGGGACACGTGGCAGGCACCACGGAGACAGCCTTAAGTGGAGAGACACCTGGGGCCCCGGTGGACAGCCAGCCACCCTCTGGGCTGGGGTCACAGCAGACTCGATGCAGCCACTGGCCTGGAATCTACACCACCCAACGGGGTGCGACCCGGGATTCCCGGGCTCTGCCGAGGGCCCCACGGACCGGCATGAGGTGCAGAAGGATCCTGGGCACCGTGGCGCCGCGCCCCACTGGAGACAGAGTAGGCGGCTTGTGTGTCCCGGGCTGGGTGAGGAGGGCAGGAGGATGGGCAGCTTCCGCCACCACAAAGGGGGATGCCACATGAATGTCCACGCCCCACCCTGGGCGTGCTTGTGGCACCTTCTGCCCAGCTGGCATCCTGTGGCTGGCGCTGCCCACTGGCTTCTGGGCTAGTTTCCATGGTGATGGATGGCAGGACCCTGACTAGCACCGGGGAACTCCAGTCTCAGCGCCCAGCCTGGGTGGGCTGTCACCCTGGGCACCGAGGGTCCCGCTGTGCCAGCTGGTGACCTGCCCAGGCCCCTGGCTGTCACCCTTCCCAGACTCTGCCCACTCTGACAGTAGACCCTGGGGGCACAGGAAGGAGGACAGAAGCCTCCCTGTCACCAAACCATCCCTGATCCCTCACCTTGCTAAATTCACCGCTGCCTCAGGGCCCTGGTACCTGCCATTCTGCCGGCCCTGCCACGCCGGGCTCTGCGACCGTGACCTTCAGAGAAGCCATCCTGGCGGCCCCTCTCCTCAGCACGTCCCCATGATGGTCTGTGCATCCACCTGCTAATTTGTATTACGCATTTTTCCATCTCTGCATCTTCCACCATTGTGTTAACTTTCTGCAGGCTGAAGACCTTGTCTCTTTTTTTACTTGCTTTTTGAGCCTGAGTGTCTTTCTGCAGCCCAGGCTGGCCTTAAACTCCTGACAGTCTTCCTGCCTCAGCCTTCCAAATACTGGGATGATAAGCACGATTTCTGTATCTGCTTCCCCCCGAATACTAACAGCAGGGAGAGGACCAGGGTTGTGGCTCAACGGCACCGTGTCCGCCAGGTGAGCCCAAAGTCTTGAGTTCGAATCCTGGCACCGGAGAGGAGGGGGCCCAGCAGTAAGACTAAAAGTGCAGCACTTTCTGTCGGCAGACGCGATGCCACCTTCTTTACATACGTGTTAAAGTGCTCCATCCTCCCAGCCACCCTGTGAGGACGGTGACAGGGAAACTGAGGGACTGAGAGGGTCCGCGGTCAGCTGCGAAGAGGGGGAGTGGGATTCACAGCTGGGCTGTGGGCCACAGGGCCCGCCTGGCACCAAGAGGCAGGCACCGAAGAGCGGCCGAGAGACATCCCCTCATACCTCCATTGGAGAGCTTCGGGGGTGCCGCCCTGCCAGGAAGGGCCCAAGGTTTTTCAGCCACGCCAGCCCCGGGGGCCTTCACGGGGGCAGGGCGCTCCCAGGGTCGGCCATGCCGGGCCTCGCCAGCCTCCCGACGCACTTCCTCAGACACGGTCACGGTGCGGCGCGGGGGTGCCAGGGTGATGAACACGGACGAGGCGACCCTCTTCTCAGGCTGCGAGGCCATCGCTGAGTCCTGCAGGGACAGGGCAGGGCAGCTCAGGCCTCCTCCTCCAACAGGACGGGGCAGCCACCCCGCCCGCACGAGCTGGGACCCTGCCCGGCCCCGCCCAGCCCAGGACAGGGGTCCCCAGTCAGAGCAGTGGTCCCCCAGTGGCACAGCCCCAAGGCAGGGCCGCAGCACTGGCCCATCCTCCTTGCGCAGCGTGATGCTCTTGGCCCCTGAGGAGGGGGAGTCCCCATGGCAGAGCCTCCCCAGCCCCCACCCGGGGTCCTGAAGCCCGGAGGGGCTGAGGTCCTGCAGGGCCTGGGCAGCCTGCTGTGGAGGGGTGACAGGGAGGGGGCCCTCACGCCCTGACTCGGCTGGTGAGCGACACTCCGGGAGGCCCGCAGGAGCAGGCTCTAACCCGGAGCCGGTGCACGGCCAGCCACGCAGCCCCTCACCGGCCCTCTGTCGCCAGCATCTCTCCGAATCTGCGGCTCCACCTCAGGCCTGGGCAGCAGAGGGCCGGTGGGTGGACGCCCCCAACCTCCTGGGGTGTCAAGCTCCGCGAGTGTCGGTCACATCGCTCGTCTCCTCAGCCTTGCCAGGCCCCCGACTTCCTCAGGGCGGACTCCACCCGTGGCCTCGGCCTGCTGCCCTCGGTGCCTGTGTCTCCAGGCAAGCGCTCCCGGCACAGAGCTGCCAGCGCCCGCTGCGTGCGCCCCTCCCTGCGCTCCTGGTGCTTCCTTCCCCGGCTCTCCTCTCTCGGCCTGACACACAGCCTCCACCATTGCTCCTACTCTCCTGCCCAGCAGTGTGGGCTTTAGCCCAGCCCGTCCACCTCCTCCGAGAAGCTGCGGGACTTCTGGGCCTGGCCCTTCAGCAGCTGTGTGGGTGATGACGCCGCCACAGGACCCGCCGGGCCACCATTGCTGCCTCAGCTCCCACTGAGTCTCCCAGCCACCTGTGTGTGCCAGGGCTAAAAATGCATCTCTTATCTCTTTTTCTTTCTGCCTGGAGCAGCCCCGGACCAGGAGGGCAGACAGGGCTGGGCTGGGGGCCCACAGGACGCAGGACCCGTGGACTCCCGTGTGAGCCGCCGCTCTATCTCCAGGCCCATCGGTCCCAGGCCCCAGGCTGTCTCGGTGAGGGGTGGAGGCGGCAGAGGGCAACGCCACCCAAACTCTTCTGACCCTGGCTTACACATCTGGTTAACAATGCAACGGCCAGTCTGAACATGGAGCAGCTGAAAAGTGTTTTTCAGGACTAGGGATTGAACCCGAGCCCTTTAGAACACTGATTACATCTGCAGCCCTTTTATTATTTTTTATTTTGAGAAGAGTCTTGCTAAATCAGAAAACTACCTAGCCTGGGCTTGAACTTGCAACCCTCTGCCTCTGCCTGGGATTACTGTGCCCTCCCTTAGAAATTCTTTACAAGTACTTCCCACGTGATCTTTGGAAACGTACGTTTATAGCGGCTGCCAGTCTTTAATTTTATAGTTTGTTAGGAGTTTACGAATCTATTTTTATATGTGATTTTATGAGATTTAAAGACAAAATCACAACAGTACTTACTTGTGCCAGGCCCTGTACTCAGAGCTCTGTGTTTCTCAGAACTCACAAGAGCCTTAAATCAGCTGCAGGGAAAGTCCTCTGTGTCCCCAGTTCACACCTTCGGAGGCCTGGGACTCGAAGTGAATTTCCCAGGCCATCCATGAGTACACTTGGGATTCTAACAGGAAGTCTACGGCATCCAAACTGGAAACCTAGGGCATCCTTGGACCCCACATCACACACCTTTTTAGTTTTAAAACGGGGTCTCACTATGTAGTTCAGACTGGCTTCGAACTCACTATGTAGCCCAGTTTACACTAGAACTCACAGCAATCCTGCCGCCTCAGCCTCCTGGGCGCTGGGATTACAGGAACGCACCTTTTCTTGTGGCAACACCACAACCTTATCTCCCCAGGCGGACTGCGTCCCCCCTCCTAGGTCCCAGGATGTTCTCGCCCCAGAGTAGCACAGCCGGGACGGTTATCTTGGGTTCTGCACAGGAGGGCGTCCGGAGCAGGTGTGGCTCTGCAGGACTTCCCTCCTCCTCCCCCTGGCCTGCTCTGACCCACACCAGGCTCCGGGAAGCCATCTGCCTGCTTTCTCGGAATGCCTCCAGCCAGACGCTCACAGCTGGTCAGTCAGCAACGCCAAGCCTCTCCAAGGCGGTGACGGCTGGGACCTCCCGGCCCAGGACTCTGATCTGCGCTGGCGACTTTCAAAGCCCTGTCAAGTCTCCTAGGGAAAGGGGACTGCGGTTCCCCTTGGTCCCAGCCTCCTGGGCCCCCTGGGCGGCTCACCCAGCGGGCCTGTGAGCAAGTTCCCCACCAGGCAGCTTCCCTGCCCGTGGCACCCAGGGGACCCTCCGCCCCTATCTTCCCTCCCCGGGAGAGCGAGTCAGATGTAGTTGGGTAAGCGGAGAAAGTGGGAACAAAGGGAAGGAAAGTCATTTCCTGCCAACAGGAAGGAAGGAGGCTGGGACGAGCCGTCACCGGCGGGCTTCAGGCAGCAGCCGGGCAAGGCAGGACCGGCTGGGGGCGGGCTGCCCCCTCCCAGCCCTGGTCCCCTCCAGAAACAGCCTGACGCCAGCTCTCGGCTTCCTTCCCCGCGGCCCCGTAAAGCAGTCTTGGTTTGAGCCTAGGGTGAAACTTTGTGGGGGGGGGGTACCCAACGCTGCTCCCACAGGGACTCGCAGCCTCGGAAAAGGGTCCCCCTCCTCTCCCTACCTCCGCAGCGGGAAGAGCAGAGCTGGGCTCCCGCTGCGCCACCTCTTCGCTGCTGGGGAGCCCGGGAGCAGGTCCTCCGACCTCTCTGGGCCTGGTTAGTTCACCACGCTGAGGAGAGGACGTGCTGAGAGCGGCGGACAGGGGAGCGGGCGCCGCAGATGCCCATCACCGACCGGCGCCCCCGGCCCCTCCCCCAGCCCGGTCACCATTATGGGGCGCTGCTCGCCCTCGGTCCCCGGTTCCCCGATCCGGGCTGGAAGGGGCGACGCCGAGCGCCCCAGGCAGCCCTCGAAGATCTCCCCGCCTCCGCCCGCCCGTGGCACGGGGCCCCTGCCCTCGCGACCTCGGCGCTCCGGAAGCTCGGGCAGCCGAGCGGGGCGCCGGGGACGCTAAAGCGGGGCGCCGGGGACGCTAACTCGATCCGCGTGCGGGACGCCGTCCTCTTTGTGCGGGAGCTCCGCCCCGCGTCCCGGCCCCGCTCCCGGCCAGCTCCGCTCCCCGACCCGGGACTGGGGCGCGGGCACCGAGGGACGGCGCCGCCCCGCCCGCGACCCCCCAGGAGCGCCGGGCTGGATCCGCCCGGGACCCTGAGGGTCCCGCCCGGGGCGCAGCGTGTCACCTGCCTGGGACCTCCTTACCTGCAGCGCCCTGGCCGTCCGGACCCCGCGCCCCGCCGGCCGCCCTCCGCCCGCGCCTCCCGCCCCGCCCCGCCCGGCCCGGCCCGGCCCGCGCCGCTGCCATAAAAGGTGACGGGGGAGGGGCGGCCCTCGCCCCCACCTGCCGCCCCCGCCCCCTCCCTTTGTTCCGGACTTCTCCTCCAGCTCCGCCTGGAGTTGGCTCCGCCGCCGCCCACCCCGGGAGTGGTCCTTCCTCTCACCCCGGGTCACCTGGGTTCCTGATCAAGGCTGACGTGGGCGCTAACCCCCGTCCGGCCCTGGGATCCCCCAGGCTTTTAAAAGTCTAGCAGACCTGGATTCCCCAGCCCAGGGCTAAACTGGGCCCTGGGGCAGTCACTCAACCGCTGAGCCTTCACTCTTCTGGAAAGTGGGGTGTCGCCGCCTACCTCTCAGCTTGGCGGGGGGGGGGGGGAAGGAGGCAGGAAGCGAGAGGAAATGGGTCTCTGCTCACTGGGTGCCGGGTTTGGGGCTTCTCCGGGGAGTGGCCGGGGTGGGGAGGCGCCGACACCCCAAGGGTTTGCTGTAGGAGCCGCACTGCCTCTGTCTGGACCCTGGAGGTGTGTCCCAGTGTCCCTGGGCCCACAGGGCTTGGTTTGCCCCCAGCCCGTCCAGCCCCGCACCCTCCGCCAAGCCGGAGTGGCTGGGACTTGGCGGGAGGGGAGTGCAGCCCGGCTCTGGGCTCTGGGGCCCCGACTGGGGCAGGGATGGGCCGTTGGGTCCCCGGAGGCCGCAGGAACATTGCTGGGAAAAGGAATCTGGGTCTGATTCAGAAGCAAACAGATTGTTCTTTTGATTAAAACCACAGTGGCGAAGGCCAGGGGAACCCCGGACCTCTGTGGGCGCCCAGGCGGGGTCTGGCCCTGTCCCACAGCCTGCAGCAGTCACCCCACCCTAGGGCTGCGGTCCCTGGGGTCCTCGGAGCGCGCGGCACTGTCCCCTCGCACCCAGAGTCCCTCGACTGCTCGTGTTGGCCCCTCCTTCTCCGTCCCACAGATCCCCTGCGATTTCAAAGGCGGAGGCTGCAATGGCTGCCTCTCGTGGGGATCCTGCGTGTCCACCTGCTGACCGTTCACCTGCCCCTGTGGACCTGGGCTCCGGGAGCTCATTCCTGCTCCACAGACCAGGACACTGAGGCCGAGGGTCACGGGAGAGGTGAGGAGCAGAGCGGGCTTCGAACCAGACCAGTAGGTGCCCAGGTACACTGCTTCGCCAGCCATGGGGACAGGAACGAATGCCACCCACAGGTGTGGGAGCCAGGGGAGCCTGTGCCCTGTGGAGCTCTTGCCAGCTGTGCGGCCCCCAGGAGGAGGTGCCCCAAGGCCTCGGCGGCCAGAGGAGGGGCCCCTGACAGAACGGAAGGGCTCTCGTGGGTTGCGGGACCCTTTGCAAGTACTGCGACCCAGGAGCTTCTTTAAGGAACACTCTTGCCCCACACCCCGCCTGGCACGCCCTCAGCCACCCCCTCCAAAGCGGCTGCAGAGCACCTGAGGGCGGGCTTGCGGCCTGGCCCAAGGTCACAACCACTGGGCTAGGATCCACGGATCCTGTAGCTGCTCTGGGACCGTGAGGGGCGGGTGGGCCCAGCTGGCGCCACTCACCAGCCGTCAGGCTGCTCCCAGGGGACCACCCAGGCCCACAGTCTCCCTCACCAGCCCTGGAGTCGGTGTCACCGGCAGGCAGGTGCCGAACTTCCTGCAGTGGAAACCCAGGAAGTGCCTGGGCGAGACGACGCCCTTTGTCTGCGGCTCCTGGGCCCTGCTCCCATCTCCCTGCGGCCAAGCTCAAGCTGGCCTTCGCCCAGCTCGGGTGCCCGGCGGGCAAGGGGCTCCGTCTCCTCCCAGGGACCAGGGGGCTTAGGCTGCACAGGCTCTGAATGTCATCTGCTGCAGGCCAGGCACCAGTTGGAGCCAGGAGGGGTCAGGCCACATCCACCCTCATCTCTCAGGGTGCATGGGAGGACAGGGGGACACTGAGGTCAGAAGCAGATCATTCTGACACTCCCCAAGCAGGGGGTGTGCTGTGAAGGAGAGAGCCAGGGACTGTGCCAAAAGAGGGGTGTAGAGAGGCCTCTGCCTCAGCTAGGCCGAGAGGAGGGGAGCTGGGGAAATGCGGCTTTGGGGACCCTCCTGAGCGGGCTGTGACCAGGCAAGGCTCTGTGCCCCCTGTCACTTTGGGGACCTGGCTGGCCGCTGAAGAAATCTGGAGGACACAGGCCCCAACGGGGCACAGCCGGACTGTGCACAGTTGGCTCTGAGAATGGTATCGCTGGCCACTCCTGCCTCTCCGTCACTTGTCCAGCCTGCTCACACAGCCCACACCTTCTCCAGCCACCCTGAGAACTGGTCAAGCCTGAGCAGAGTGCAGGTCAGGGCTGTCCTGAGTTCCTCCTGGGCCCCCTGAGCCCCAGGCCCCACCCCAGGGCAGAGACCACGCCCGTGTCCATCTGCCTGGTCCAGGCGTGGCCGGGCTCCTGTGACCGGGCTGTGACAACAGTGTCTGAGTGTTAATCCCTTCCTGGGCTGGGGCTGAGCCGGCTCTGGCCAGGCCCGCCAGTTCCCATGACCAGTGTCCACTCTGTGAATTGGTAGCCCCAAGGCTTGGCAGGGATGGGCAGAGGGGCCCTCTGGGAGCAGACGGTGAGAGGCAGTGCTGGCACAGGTGTCAGGGGTCCTGGGCTGCCCCGTGTCTCCGCCACTTGGCCAGGCCGAGCCCCCCGCCCTCTCCGAGCCCATCTCCCGGCTTGTAGCTGGTCCTGTGGGAGCCTCCTCACCTGGCTCCTCTGCCCCACCTGACAGCCCTGCCCCACCGCCGGTCCTCATGGCTTCTGCCCCAGGCACCAGGGCAGGCAGGGCGCTGACTCCCAGCTGTCTCAGCACAGGGCAGCCTCCTGAGGGGTTGAGCCACGTCAGGCCTTCACGCAAGCGCGTCCAGTCTGCACTTGTGGGTGAGCGCCGGGAGTCTGGGAGTGCTGTAGGCGGGAGGGAAGCCAGATAAAGCAAGGGAAGCTGCCTGAGGGCGTGTCGGAAGGAAGGACCCAGATCTCCTAAGTCTCCAAGAGTTAACTGTTCTCCTTTCCTATTACAAATAAATATTCCCTTTCATAAGAATTCCATACTGCCAGGCATGGTGGCTCACGCCCATAATCGAAGTTCTCAGGAGCAAAGGCAGGAGGATTGCTGAGAGGTTAAGGCTGGCCTGAGCCGCACAGTGAGTTCAGAGCCAGCCTGAAGGGCAAAGCGAGACTGTGTCAATAGACTAAAAGAGAAAAGAAAGAGTTCCATACTCCTAAGGTGGATGCCTATAATCCCAGCACTTAGGGAGAAAGGCAGGAGGACTGCCATGAGTTCAAGGCCAGCCTGGACTACATAGTGAGACTCTGTCTCAAAATCAAAAAAACCCCAGCACTGAAAGACATCTTGTAGAAGTGTATATGAGCTTCTGTCACTTGCTTATAAAAAACCCTCACCACAGGAAACAAAGTCCGATGACCTGGGCCCTGCACTCCTGCCATGCTGTTCCTGGCCTGGGCTGCACAGGTCCCGACTTCCTCCTTTCCCCACAAGCCTCTCCCTGTGGACGGCAGCTTCTGGGCGTCCCAAGCACCCCATCTCCTGGAGTTAGCCTCTTCTCCAGTGCAAGGGTCCTGGGGATTTGCTTGGGGAAGGGAGTAGGAAACAAAGGGAACTCCCTGTCCACAGGGCTGTAGCCTCCTCCGCCTGCACCTAAGCCGGAGCTGACGGAGGGGAGCCCCTGTCTGTCTGTGCCTCAGCCTCGTGGGGCCTGGATGCACCCCTGGTTTCTGACCCTGAAGAATAGGCTAACTCGTGTGTGTGTGCAGGCCCACGTGTGCATGCGTGTGTGTGCGTGCACGCGTGTGTACTCACAGATAACAAACGGAGCTTCCAGCCTCTCCCCTTGCCCTGCCCTGATGTATCTTTCCTGTGCAGCACCAGTTTGTCACTGTCCTCAGAGGCCCGTCAGCGAGCTTTACACATCTCCGTGTCCCCTGGGTCTGATGTGCAGAAACTCTGTGTCACCTGCCAGCACCAGGCAGGGGAGGCGCAGAGTGGGCACAGAGGGGGTCCAGGCAGGGAGGCCGGGTAGCCAGTCCAGGGCCATCAGCTTCTCCAGGACCCTGGTCTCCCATCTCTCTTTTTTTAATACTGAGACTTGAACCCAGGGCCTTCTCATTGAGCTATGTCCCTAACCCTTATTTTTATTTATTTTAAACTACTCAGACTGGACTCAATTTTTTAAATTTTTTTTTTTTATTTTTTGAGACAGGGTCTCGCTTTGTGGTTCAGGCTGGCCCTGAGCTCAGCCTCCAACTCACATCACAATCCTCCTGCCTCTGCCTCCCGAGTGCTGGGATGACAGGCGTGAGCCACCACACCCGGCACTGTGGTATGTGGTACTGGTTGCTGCTGGGTGTGGGTCTCCACACCCAGTATTGTTATGTGGTTACCGGGG